>PVKN010041074.1:0-10605 GCA_004027915.1 Capromys pilorides
GCAGCTCTTTCTACATCACAAAAGTTTCTGAGGCCGTCAGCCGTTCAGTCACTAAGAGCCACCGTGTCTGCCTGCTTTAGTTTGGATTCCCCCCTGCGCACAAGCATAATGGTGGGGTTCGCTGTGTACAGCTACATTGCCCCGGGTTTCAGGTCGCAGAGTCACTATTTTTCAAGGTAAAGAACCCAAGGACAAACAAAGACACAAATAACCCAGTTTCCTCATGAACCTTGTTCTCATGTTCATCATCATTTACAGTGGAAAGGCAGGCCAGCCCCTCTTAATGCGATCCAGCTCACAAGGGAAAGCTCGGCTGCCAAATGCCAACCCAGGTTCTTCTGTTTCATCCACACATGAAGGAAATATAAGGAGACTTCTTTCTTTCTTTCTTTCTTTCTTTCTTTCTTTCTTTCTTCTTTCTTTTTTTCTTTCTTTCTGAACAGAACATATTTACTGAGTGAAAGAAAGCTCCTGTCAGAGAGAGAGAATAGGAGGGGGTCCCAAGTGGGTGTCCCCCTAAGTAAACATATTTAGGCACATAATTTCCCTTGCTCTTTCGAGACAGAGCTCAGCAATGGCACAGCCTTAGTAACAAACACTCACATTTTGAGTTTCACATACCAATACAAAAACCTCTAAATATAACCAAAAAGGGAATTTCAGAAAATGGAAAGCTCTTCCTTGCTTCTGGATAGGAAGAATCAACATTGGGAAAATAACCATACTCCCAAAATTGTTACACAGATTCAATGTAATCCTGATTAAAATACATTTGTATACCTCACAGATCTAGAGAAAAGCCTCCTAAAATTCATCTGGAACCAGAAAAGACATAAAATAGCAAAGGCAATTAGGGGAAACAAAGAAAAGGAAGGAAGCAACACAATCCTTGACTTGAAATTATACTACAAAACTACTGTGATAAAACCAGCATGAATAGATATAGATATAGATATAGATATATCATAATATGGTCATTTGTGCTTTTGGAAAGTTGGTAAGACACGACACTAGGTATACACATACACGCAAGATAGGACAGATGTGCAGCTACTTCCTCTTAGTTCATTGAGAAGAAAGGTCTGTACTAATATTGTTTAGACAAAGATGCCATGTCTACATTTTGTCCTCTGAATAACTACTATGAAGACAACAATATGCAATGCATTAATTATTGTAACTGTCCTACTAACCTGTTTTTAAACTATTTCACTGCTATTTTATCTTTTTTCTCATTAAAATGAACAAAAAATGAAATGAAATACAGAAAAAAAACCAGCACAGTACTTGTGAAAGAAAAAAAAGAAAAAGCACGGACCTGAGGAACAAAAGAACCAGTTAGAAGATACAGAAACCATTAAAAACAGGCTCAGCCACCTCATCTTTGACAAAAAGGCCAAACAGGTTCACTGGAAGAAAGATGGCCTCTTTCAAAACGGAGCTGGGCACTAAACTACAATCAAAATGGACCAAAGATTGAAATATTAAATACTAAATCTTCTGAATGAAAAAGTAGGTAGAGGCCATAAAGATACTGGAGTAGACAGAGAGTTCACAAGCAAAAAGCAAACTGCACAGAAAATATTTGAGAGAATTAGCAATTGAAATCTCATCTTTTTGAAAAGCTTCTGCAAGTCAATAGAAATCACCAAAAGAGTAAAAAGAAAACCCAAAAGCTTAGAAAAAAAAATTGTAGTCAGTTGTCCCTCAGACCAAGGACTTCTGTGTAGAACCTATAAAGATTTAAAAAAGATCAGGCCCCCAAAATACAAAGACCCAATCCAAAAATAGGCATCTGAGATAAATACACACTTTTTAGATGAAGAAATACAAATGGAGAATAAATATGTGAAAACAGGTTGAACATCACTGGTCTTTCAATAAATGCAAATTGAAACAACACTGAGATTACAGCTCAGAAAGAATGGCTGTAATCATAAAGAAATCAACCAATAACAAATGCTGGAGAGGTTGTGGGGGAAAAGTAATCCTTTTCGTCTGCATAGACTGATATAACCTATATAAAAAATCAGTGTGGAGACTCCTCAGAAACCTAGGGTTGGAAATCCCATTCAACCCAGCTATTCCCCTCCTGGGTGTTTTTCCAAATGAACTGAAAACATCACATCACAGTGTTATATGTGCGCCCATGTTTATAGCAGCACAATTTTTCAAAGCTAAATCTTGGAAACAATCCAAATGCTCATCCACTGAGAAGTGGATTAAAAAAAAGTGACATTTTTGCACAATGGAATATTACTCACTTATAAAAACAAGTTAACTCCAAGGTTTTTATAGGTAAATGCATGTAACTAGAATCCATGCTCATAGATGAAATAAATCAGACCTGTGCATGCAAGCACCGTGTTGTCTCACCAGTTTAAGGGCCTGAGAGAGTAAGCAAAATCTAAATGGTGTAATAGGTAGTGTGAAAGGGGAAAAAAATCTGTAGAAAGGAAAGGAAAAATTGGGATGAAGAAAAGGAAAGGAAGGGATCAGGGAAGAGATATATCTATGTATGTATTCAGGATGGCCTGGATAATTATATTGCTTAAATTTTTTCTTGCTCCTTTCAATTCCTTATAACTCTGTTTTAACCAATTTGCATGCTTACATGCAGCACTCTGAGCCTCTGGCCTTATGCAGTAGGGCAACCATTGTCAAGTTGCTCTTGTTTTGTGCAGTGAAGTTGGGTATTGTTTCTAATTCCTTTTTTACTACTTTGTATTCTCTAGATAAAAATAAATAAGTGACATTTACTAATGAGGAAAGACAGCATGCTGGCTGGCTTCCCATCCCTGAGAGGAGGGCCTGAGGTAACTGTGGCAAGATGAGGCTTGCTTCCGCTCGCGGTTTTCCTGGCTCTGGCCTGCTGGTCCTGGGCTCGGGTGATGCATCGTGGTGGGACTGTGCAGTGGAGCAAATTCCAGTGTGGGCCTGGAAGCAAAAGAGAAGAAAGAAGAGATGACAGCTCCACCACCCCCGCCAAGGCCATGCTGCTGTGACCCAAAGACCCACAAGGCCCTCCTCCGACAATGCTCCCATCCCCAGAAACAATGGGGGCTTGGGGACACATCCATGTCCAATCTGCAGCAGACAGGACCTAAACTCATGTAGCAAAGATAACTATCCATGAGAACATGCAATGGAATGTACCCCCTCATTCACCAGCATCGCAGAAAACAAAATCTTAGAGCAAATTTAACAAATCATGTGAAAAGTCACGTAATAAAATCTTCAAAGCCTAATGGAAAAACACCAAAATAAATGGATTCATAGAAAGCAAGGCTGTGGTCTTGAGTACAAAGATTCAGGATCAAAAGACGCAATTCCCACTGCGTTAATTTTTTAAATTTCACGGGTCTCAATGAAAATATGAACTTTCCCCCTAGATAAGCTCTTTCCCAAGTCAATAAGGAGAAACTAATCCATGGAGAATCACCACGGTCCAGGATTGCACTCCTGTATTTGTCCCCAAGCAGAGCATAAATTAATGACTCCACCAATGCACTGTACTTCCGTGAACCCCCTAGCTTGGCTTACACCCCAAAACAAGACTCACAGCACACGTTTATTTCGAAAGGCGATACGCAAAGGCAGAGATGCTTTCTGCATTCTTGGGTTGGTGCGCTATTGATCTGGGCACCGTGAGGACAAGCTCTCAGGTAGGCACAGATCAACTCACTTTGTTCAGAGTGAGCCAGAGGCAGCACAGAAGCAAAGGAGACGTAGCAATGTCGCCTGGTCAGCGGAGTGCAGCCTCCCGCAGGCCGGCGGGGCCCTGGTCGTCTCTATGCAGCACTTTGAGCCAACGCAGGGGCCGGTTGGTGGCCTTGGGATCTGGAGTTGGAAGCAAAGGCTTCCACATGGGCTAACAGCAGAAGCTGGAAGATAGCCAGCTCTGTTGGTCCTGTGACCCAAGGTCAGCCACGCCCCATAGTTGGTCTCTTTACAGCATTTCCTCATCTCACCATCCTGCCGCCCTTCAGAAGGACTGGGCAGAGAGTGGGGAGAAAAAGATCCCCAGGGAGAAAACAGTCAAGTTACATCATAAGCAAATAAATTCACCTTCATAGGGAAGAAAATACTACATTGATCTGAGGTGCTTGACAAATATCTATTTAAAAACAAAACAGCTGACATCTTGCCAGAAGTTATTCATTCTTTTTATTTAAAAGACACTTGTTCGGGGTCGCAATTTCAATTTCTCTTTCTTCATTTTTCTACACGGAAACAGTCGTCTTCACCACGCACTAGAAACCCCGAGGCCTATTTCTGCAGAAAGCCTAGGAGTGCTCCAGGGCCTCAGGGGGTGCTCCACACCTGAGAAGGGTCCCGCAGTGCCGGTCGCCGGGGGTGGCTGGGCTCCCGGAGGGGCAGCGGAGCAGGGCTGGGCGCAGTTCGCCTCTTGTCCCCTCTGCACTTCCTCTCTCTGGGGAAGGGATTCTGGATTATTATTCAGTCCTGGACAAGGCGCCAGAGCTCAAGGGTGGTGAGGAAGAACAGGAGCCCTCCTTAGACCAGCAGCTCCTGATGGACAGATAGACAAATGCAAACCAAGCAAGATGAGAAAAGGGCGGAGGCCGGGTGTAGCGTGCAGACCTTTTGGGTTTCTATTTTAGCTCATTTGCATGGAATCACGAGGCCGGATGCCATTTCTCCACTCCTGTGAAAGCCTCCAGGACAGGATCTGGTATCCTGGTTCATTTTCCATGCGAGTTCTGCCTGGAAGCCGAACAGAAGGAGAACTTGAGAGCTACGATTGTGAATCCATCACCTGAAGCCCAACCTTACTCCACATGCTGTGGCAAACCCAGCAAACTAAGCATGAGTCAACTTTGCCTAGCTCCCACCAGCCGATCTTCCATGCAGAAGGCACCCACCGCACAAGAGCGGGAGCTGTGGAGTCGGCAGAGCTCTGCTCCCTGGCCTTGCCGGTGCCCCGTTCTTCATTTTGACTGCTGCTTCCTTTGTTTGTCTCTAAAGCACCTATGTCCTTCAAAGGCTGCCTTCCTTTTCTTTCCTTGTCTGTCCTTTCCTTAAATGGCTCTTCCACCTCTACAGAAACAACAGAAGCTAACCGGGTGTGATGGTGCACATCTGTAATCCCAGCACTTGGGAGGCCGAGGCAGGAGGATCACTGCAGGCGCAGGACCAGCCTGGGGGCTGCAGGGTGAGCATGAGGCCAGCCCAAACCGCACAGCAGTGAGAACCGGTCTCAAGAAAGAGGTAACCCAAGCTACACTGAGCTCTGCTCCTGGCCGCCTCGGCTAGGCGGGTGCGTGTTTGTGGCACGTGATGCTTCAACTGTACGCCCTGCAGCTCTGGATGGGCTTTGTTTAAAACAGCTTGGTTCAAACCTCCAGGTAATGCGGTTTCTATAAAGAGCGTGAGTATGTTACAACAGATGGCCCAAAGGGCCTTTCGTATGCACAACACAACTGTTTGCCATCTGAATGCCTCCAAATACCCAGACATCTGGAATCCTTCAATAATTTAAGAGGAAAACAGTCAGAAAAACCTCACCCATATAATGTCTTTCTTGATATCTCGATGCATTCTTAGAGAAGAGGGAGCAGGTGGCACGCCGTGAGAGGTTATATTTCTACCAGTCCCCTCTCCCAGCCCCCCGCGCTCCAATTTCCTGCTGCACTGGCATGCTGAGTCTTAGGGGCTGCTTTCTTCTTTCTGCTGCACGTGTTTCAGTGTCTCCCAAATTTTATCTCTCCCCTGAGCTCTGGAACAAATTTCCTAAGTGCCTTTTCAACACTCAACTTGGATATCTAATAAGCATCTCACACTTCAAGCACACAGAGCTGGAGGCTTCCCCCACCCCACACCTGCTTTTGCGATTTTCTCTACCTTAGAAAATGGCACTAACGTTCATCTCATTCCTGGAGCAAAAAGGCTGGGAGTCACCTTTGATTTTTCTCTTCTTTACATACCTAGGTATCCATCCGCCCTATTTTTTTAAAAATACACGCGGAATGCAACCATTTGTCTCTCCCTGTGATGGGTCACTGTCTTTCACCTAGACAACAGCAACTGCCTGATTTTTACGTTTTCCGTGCCTGGCACTCTGTTTCAACCTTCATATAGAAGTCACTGTGTTCCCCCAAAAGCACAAATAAAACCCCACCACTCCTGACTTCTAAGCTACGCAGGGGCAGAACCCAAAGACACTAACTGACGAGGTCTGTCGGGAACCTGTCCCCGCTGCCCCCTGCTCTCCACTTGCTGCCATGCTTCTGGGCCCTGTGGCCTTCACGGCTCTTGTTCTGGCCTCGCTGGTTCCAGCACCGGGTGGCAGGGTCTGCGCTTAGACGTCCCCCTAAAGCCCCACGCGATCACGGGTGGGGCTTTTGCGAGGCGGCCGGATCTAGGGCACAGGATGCTGTGTTTAAAGATGTGGTGCTGGGATCCAGGGTGTGGGGTTACTCCGTGGGTCCACCGACTGGCCCCTGGCTGGGGTAGCAACCTGTGCGGAGGCCATGGAGTCTGGAGAGCTTATAAGGGGCAGACAAGCTGTGGTCCCTGCTTACTACCTGCTGCTTGCTGCTTCACCATTGGCCGCCCTTTCCCTGGCCTGCTTGTCGTAATCTGCTTCTCCTCTGTGATCCCCCTCAGCCCTACCACCCTGCCTTGGAGCCAGCCAGCTGCGCACTGAAACCTCTGCAAACTGGGAACTAGAATAAACCTTTCCTCTTTTAACTTTAAGCGTCAGAAATCTTGTCTCAGCAACAAGAAAAAGCAACTTAGACACTGAAGGCTCGGGCTCGATGTTAGTCTCTCCAGGCAATGCGGTCTCAGGATATTTTTCTTGTCTGTAATTTAGAAGTTGTCAATAATGTGACTACAGTCGTGATTGATTTCATGTGGATTTACAGTGCTGGAATCGTTCTCATCTAGGATGCCCGTTGTCACGAGCGCTTTAGCCTGTATTTCTAACATTCCCTTGCACGGTCGACCCACCAGTTCCCTGCCCGTTGTCAGCCCTCTGCTCCACTCTGCTCCAGTCCGTGGCGTGCACCTTCACTAAGGGCCCACAGCGTGCTTCCGGTCGGTGCCTGGAAACCCAACTGACATGTGGAACTCACTAGCCGATTTCTTTCAACTTCACTTTTCCCATTTGCAAAATACAAAGAGCAACATGGTTGGGGTGAAGACACCTGCAAATTCTCACTGCACCCTTTTCTGTGTGTCCATAGCAACCGCACCTGCTCTTTCATGGGGCCCAGCAGGGTCCCACCCCAGAGAGATGGGAAGATCAAGTATCCTACCACTGTGCCTCAGGAAATTGATTTCGTTATATTCTCATGAAACGTTGAAACCTTTTTGGTAAAGTTTACTATCTCCATAGTATGCTTAATTCTATTTTCATTAGAGATTAACTATGTTGTATGCATATGCATATACTCCACATCTAGTGACCAAGTTCCATTAATGTGACTAGGTTATTAAATGAATTGGTTAAAAATGAGGAATTGAGGGGCCAGGGAGATAGCTCAGGGGCACAAGTGCCTGCCTGGCAAATGCAAGGTCCTGAGTTCAATCCTTGGCTCTGCAAAATAAATAGATTAATTAATTAATTAATGGAATTGTATAAAGTATGTACACTATAATATTCAGGACAAGAGAGATGGTCAAGGGTGACACCAACATGATGACTTGACTTCTATTTGCAAAACTCTTACATACAGTCCTGTAATGTATAGCTGAACATAAATCTAGTGCTGTACTCTAAGTAGTAAAATTAGCAAAACTTGCAGTGCTGCCCAAACAAGGCATACTTATAGAAAAGGTGTTGACTCTCTATAAATAAGATGTACAGAACTGTACAAAAAAATATGGTTCATGCGGCTGAAGAGTGGGCCGGCCTCAGCTGCAAGTCTGAACTCACTGAACTGTGAGCTGTTACCAGAGGAACGCCTGGGGTTAACGTGGACGCATTCAGGACTTAGGTTGTGTGCAGATTGGTTGTGTTGTTCACAGGTAGCCAACAGTTGTTTCCATTTCATTCTGTTTCTCATTAGTGAACGTTTCAGTGCGTGATGCCGTGCCTTCCTCGGGTGGAGCCCCCGTGTGTGCCCGACACATCCTCAGTTTTATGTCCCTTTCCTTCCCCTCCTCGCCTCTTGGGCTCATTCTCCCCCTTCCTATTATCTATCTTACGCTTTGCTGTTGACTTATAATTTGAATATCTCATAGGAGAGAAGCCATGTGACACTGCAGCATTCGTATCTGATTTATTTCAGTTACCATAAAGGTTTCACTGCATCCATTTTTCTATAGATGACTTAAGTTTATCTTTCTCCAGGTCAGCGTAGTTCTGCCTTGTGTGCAAATGCCACATCCTCTTTATTTATTCAGCTGCAGTTTAAGGTTGAGCTATTATCGGTTGTGCCCTATAAATTCAAGTGCCTGCGTGCTGCTGTCACAGGGTGTCCTAACTTCTTGGAGAAGCTATCTAGAAGGGCGGAGCTGCGTCAGATGAAATCCCTCCTTGGGGTCTCATGAAGACTACCCACACAGACTCCGCAGTGGTGGCGCCTGCTTCCACTCCCATGGCAGTGAGGCTCCTCTTCCCACAGTCTTCACAGCATGTGTTATTAGTTGATTTCTTGATGATATCTGTCTTTTGTGGGGTAGAAAAGAAATCCCTAGCATTGCTTTTAGCACGTTTCTCTCGTGGCCAGTGGAGCTGACCACTTCTTCAGGTATTTGTCAGCCACTGCTGTTTCTTCTGCAAAGTGTCTACTGGTCTCATTGGCGCATTTTTAATTGACTCTTCTAATTTGGGGGCCTTCGGAGAGGGTTCTCGGCGACCTCCAGAGAGGAGTCCTCTGACAGAGCTGGCAGAAAGGTTTCCCAGTCTTTGTCTCTCCATTCTGCTGGCTGTTTATTTTTCTGTCCAGAAGCTGTTTAGCCTGACATGATCCCATTTGGTGACTCCTGGTACCTATTGCACGTTTTTTCCAGCTTGATCCAGAGTGGCAGTGACCGCACTCAGGGAGGCCTTGCTCTTGCACCACAGCGACAGGTCTGGGCTTACCCGGCGCTCCTTGTTCCAGGTGATGCCTAACACTGATGCCAGAGCATCCCGCTGCGTGACTCAGCATCACCAGATCTGCCCATGCCTCCCTCACACCAGATGCTGCTCTTGTCCTTCTGGAACGTCTCATCTTACTTAACTTTTCATAACAGGTGGCCAGGAAGTTCCTGGAGGGAGCCAAGTGGACACCACAGGACTCGACCGAATGTCCCTAGCTGGAGATGCGCTGAGCCCGGCACTCACCTGCAGCCTGTGCCCTGGGGCTCACACTTTATAACCCCAAGCTCCTGGGCGAGGGCCCTTTGGGCTGCGCCTGCCACCCTTGAACAGAGAAGAAGCTTGTTTGTGTTTCTCAGGTCCCATGAACTTATATCTCGTGTAACTTCTCTGCCACCTGTGGCTTGGTCTTTGGAAACTGATTCTGGTATTTGGGAGATTTGTACCTGAAAAGAAAATACTCCATGAGAACAGCAGAGTCCTGAGGAAAGGAAGACTTTGGCAGGGAAAAGCACTGGGGAGAAATTGCAACCCAGCCCCAGACAGCACACCTAGCTCAGCGGCAGTGGAAGCTCCATCCTCAGAGTGCCTAGGGCCCCAGGCAATTGAAAGTTGTCGTGCATTACTTTGGCATATTTTCTGCAAAGCTTTGTGTGTCTGTCACACACCAATTCCCCTCCTGTGGTGCTCTTTAGGTCACCACATGACTGCACTACTCATTCATAGCTGACCAGCCACAGAACAAAGCCACCTGTGGAGCTCGGCCAGCAGCCTGGTCAGTGGGGTGACAGGAAGGCTCAAGGAACTCACTCGCTCGCTCTGTGTTATTAATGGATGAACCTCTGAACTCCAGAGTGTGTGACCTCATACAGTAAACTTTGGGAACATAAACATGCAGATGGAAAAAGTGGAAAAGCAAAGTCCACATGATTATGGCCCAACAGTGATAAGCTATTTTTTTTTTCTCTTTTTAAATGAGGGAGTGACCAGCAGGGTTTCTGTTGGTCATTAAGGCCATTATCACTTCAGAACTCCTACTGTGTCATGCGTTTTGGGAGGAGTGCTCATTTTTCTTTCTTCACAGATGCCCTTAAAATGAACTCCCATGTACTAGGGTAAGCAGAGGACAGTGTTTTCCTTAAATTAAGCCATAAATGATAGTGTATTTAATAGCTAACACTCGGGGATCTTAATTGTTTTTCTTTATCTTCCTGAGTCCTTGACTACCCAGCAGCGCTGAAGAGCCAAGATCCCTCATATTTTTACTTTCAAATAAATCACCATAAGGAATGATGACATCTCACCCCGTTGCGCTGCTTGAGCTTCTCCACAAAGACACATCCGACGAGTACGTGAGAGGGGACCTGTTAGACTGGCTCACGTGACCCGAGTCTGAACAGTCCCTCAGTAGATGTCTGTAGGCTGCAGAGCATGGGGAATGGAGGCTGTGGGGGGCAAGAGGCTAGAAGCCACAGAGAGACACAACAGCTAGTGATGCCATCCTGGGCTGGGCCCAGAGGCCTCCAAGGCACCTGGAAAGGGGCTGGTGACAGTCC
>PVKN010041076.1:0-10611 GCA_004027915.1 Capromys pilorides
GATAGGAGAGTTAAGAATGAACTAGAAATTATATCTAGTAAAAAATATGGGTATATTTATATATTTTTCCTAAAGATATAAAAATATTTATATAATTATTCTAAAAAGCCTTGGGTGATTGACACACTGGAGCAAAATGCAGTGGAGGGAGTTATTTTGCATAAGTGGCTCAGGTCTCACAAAGTGGCTTGCCTTTGAGGATAGATCTGTGCGAATGGAGGACAGGTGTGTGGACATACTGGGGAGAGTGCTTCATGCCTGTAGAACAGTGAAAGTCCTAGAATAAGAGCTCAAATGATCAAGGAAGTCCAAGTTTCAAGCTTAAAGGAAAAGAGGAAGGAGAAGGAATGGTGGTGACCTATGAGATGATCTACAGATATGTTGCACTTATATGGTGTGGAACCTTGAAAATCATCATGTTTTGAAGATTACTATTATCACAGGAATACTGTGATCTGGTAGATGCTTTTCAGAGCATGGCAATGCCTGTTTTGTGAGCTAAATAAACCTTTTCTTCCTTCATTTCAAGTGTTGGTGTTTGTCCCAGCAATGAAAGAAGAATAACCACTTCAGTTGTGGTTTCATCAATATCAATCCTGGGTTCTCTTTTCATTTCCTGCTTATCTTTCCCAACTGATTTCAATTAGCAGTGTGTTTGGTATTGATTAATGTCTGAACTTGTATGATTTCACCTACTTAATTGGTCTCCTCCTTTAAAACGTCAGCTCAAATGATATAGAATGTACTCTATTTAAGTCACATTTGACCAGTCCTTCCATGCACTATGACTACTTTCTTCCCTTTTTTTCCTATGGTCAATGTACCTTTTGACAGATTCCAAGATGGTTTGACTGTTTCTTTCATTTCACTTAAGCTTCGTGATGGTACAGTGTGTTTGGGTTAAACATTTTCTGTACAGCTCCTTGCAGAGTGTTCAGCACTTAAAGCTCAAAAATTAATAAACTAGTGAATACATCAATGTGTAATTTAGATTTTTTTCCCCATGGACACATTTCTTGTGCTGACTGGGAAAGTACAATCATATGGAGGAACGCAGAATCTTCTCTGTCCAGTCACTTTGGAAGGAGGCCTGGGCAGAGCTAGGACAACAAACAATTTCTAATGAACTATGTCAACTATTCAGAGGTAACGATTTGAGGTTCCCCTTACAAGATCAAGTAAGCAGCCAAAAGCATAATATATACTCAGAGAAACGCCTCGTGATATACCTTTGGGCACTGTACTTTAGTTTATTTTATATATGTTTAACAACTAGATATAACAAGATGCATATCATGGAAAAAACACCAAGGTAGAAATGCTGTTGTATGTGTGTTTGGGAGAGATTGTTTAGTTTTCAGAATCTGAATATGTTTAGACAAATATCTTTTTCTTTTTCCTTTTTTTTTTTTTCAGTACTGGGGATCAAACTCAGGAACTTGCACTTGCCATGAAGGTACTTATGCCACTGAGCTATCCTCTGGACTCTACACAAATGTTTTTATTTTACCTAAGTATATGAAACTGAGTAGGGGCCAGCAAGATGGCTCAGTGGTCTAAAGTGCCTGCTTAGGCAAGCTTAGGCAACCTCAGGGACCATGGTTTCGATCCCTGGCACCACATGCTGTGCCAGCCTGATCCCCAGGGCAGGCTGAGCCAACCATAATAATAAAACAACAATGAGAACAACAAAAACTGAGTAGGTTTCCAATACTTTCAGATTCAAAACACTTTAAATCTGGAAACAGTTTTTGCCAGATTAGCAAGTTCTTAGATTTTAACCAAGTAAACCCATTTAAGATTTTATTAGTTTTATTTAGAATTCCAATTAGCATTTTTGAACTGCTTAAAATAAAAACTGCATAATACTAAGTTAATAACCATAATTAACCTAGTGGTTTATTTTTAAAATAATCCCTTCCCCTGCAGAAGTATGCTGTTACTTAATTATCCAGCTTCAAGATTATGATTTCCCTGTAAGCTCACTAGAGTTTCTTAGTATACCCCATCATATTATAAGTAATAAATCCATCTGCAGCTATTCAGTTTTATAGAAGTGAATAGTGTTACTCAGATTATTTTAACAAGATTAATGACAAATTCAAAGTAACATATATTATATTTAGCAAGGGTGATATGGAGAGCTAAAGCTAAGTGTTACTAATTTTTGTTTTAGGCCAAAGTATAATGACTATGAGTTACACTATTAAAAGCAAGTAGTAGAAAACATCACAAAATTATGCAGAATAGAAATTTTAACCCAACATAAGTACAACCATCCAGATATTACCAATAGTGTAGTTTGATGAGTATGGGTGGATAAAAGAATATGTAGAAAAATAGAATTTTATAAAAACTATGTACCACCACCCACATCTTTGGGAACAAATGCTGAGCTGTGACTACCACCCCATCATGGAAGCTACATTGGACTCTGGATATTTTATGAGGCCTTGGTGAGTGCTGCCCTGACCTACTCCCCTACCAACCTGAACACTGTGGAAGCTTAGCTGACCTGAGCTTGGGCACCTAACCTTGGCAGAATCCCCTGTAGCTTCAGTGTTCCCACCCCATGGCAAGGGACATACTGAGCTCTGGACAGCTAAAGGAGTCTTGGTGACCTGCACCCTTCCCCGACACCATACAGGAGTTTTGCTGAGCTTTGGCCTGCCCCTGAAACAATGTGAAAGCCAGGCTGAGCCCAGACAGCAGCCCTGATGCCTACTGAAATTTGAGAGCTTATAAAATATCAAAACATAGGAGCAAAAGGAAATCTCAGATCTCCAGCTCACCCAGAACAAGTCCAGGAGACAAGGCATAGAAGAACTTGAAAGTCACACACCTGAAATTTCTGAAATGATAGCTACTGAGGTAAATAAACAATTCCATTAGGCTATAGAAGAAATCATATCAGAAATAACCTCTCAGGTAAAAAAGAAACAATCATGAAAGAATTGCTCAGTACATCTAAATAAGACAGATAAAAAATAGATGAGAACGGAAAAATGTTGGAAACATTGAACAAACAATATAGGAAAGAATTACAATGTAAGAAGCAGATTTAAACAGATATCAAAGAAATTAGGAATTTCACTGAAAGCTATAAAAACCTCTTTAACAAAACTGTAGACTTTCAAAAGTTGAAGACAGCCTTGCAGCTAACAATCTTAAAAGAAAGAAAATATCTTAAAAATAACAATGAACAAGGAAGAGCAAGTCAACAGCTATAAGATGACACAAAGCAAAGAAGCATAAGATTGATAGATGTCAATGAAACAACAGGAGTCAATACAAATTGACATTAAAACACTATTTGGAGAAGTAGTAGTACAAAATTTTCCAAGCTTGGGAAAAGAATCTGACATACAGTTAAGTGAGGTATGTAGAACTCCAAATAACTATAACCAAAATAAGTCTATACCCAGGCAAATCATAATAAAATTTCCAAAATTTCAGCTAAAGAATAAAATATTAAAAGCTGTTAGAAAAAAGAACACTTATAACATAAAGTCATTGTTAATCACTTTTGTTTTCTCAACACAGAACACCAAGTTAACAAGAGCTTGAAGTATTTCAAGGCCTGAAAGCAAACAGCTTCTAAACTAGACTGATGTACCCTGCAAAACTATCAAATTCAATGGAGATACTTCCACGACAAAAACAACTGAAGAAATTCATGACTACCAATCCAATCATAAAAAGAATAATGACAGATATTTTACAAAGAGACAAAAGTGGACAAAATTTCAAGAAGAACAATAGGAAGAAATCACAAAGCCACGCAAACAATTAAACCGAGGGGAAAAGTAGGCAGCATACTGCAGGAAAATGACATGACAAATATAAGCCAATACATATCAATTATAAGCATTATAGTGGATTTCTAGCAGGAGACTAACTTACTACACTCGGCTGAATTAAACTAGCATGGTGCTGGGTGTGGGAGGCCCATCTGAGGGTTGTTTCCAGTAGCATAAAGGCAGAACAGGAGAAGGTGCTGAAACACAGTGAGGCCATTTGGAGAAGCTGTTGGAGTTATTGGAACCTTTTAGTTCTCTTGGGCTGTTCTGCTGGAGGATTTTGTCATGTTTGCTTTCCTGATGAACTTTGGAGAAGCTTAGGTCCTCATCTTGAGCATCAATTCCTGACTCAGGAGTGGAAGATTGTGCCCTGCTCAGCCTCATGAAGCTTGTCACATTGACTTTTCTAGTAGGAACTCAGATTTCCTCATCACTGGAGGAGCTCAGGACCTCACTGTTTCTGAGGGCAGCTGTGGTACTTTTGGATGAGCTATGGTGCTTACTTTGAACATTGCTTCCTAGCTCCAGTTCAAATCCCTCATCTTGCTAGCACAGATCCTTCATCAGTCCGGCATAGACTTTTTAGCTTCTGCCGTTTACCTTTGGACCTTTCCAGCACATATCCATGAAAGGGCCTGCATGAGAACTTGTTGTGAGTTATAGGTCTCCATTTGGACTGGTAGGAGGCACTGTTATGAACTCTAGGCCCTCAGCTTGATTCTTCAGCACTTAGTGTATGGATAGATTTCCTGCACTTGTAGTCTGTAATTCTTGGGTAATTCACTATAAAATAGTATTATAAAATGTGTCCTGTACTATATTGTTCACCTTGTAAAAACCCCAAACTATGGCAACCATCAATGTAAATGACCTCAATTCACCAATCACAAGAAGCACACTGACAGAGTAGATTGAGAAACAAAACCCAACAGTATACTATATACAAGAAATGCAGTTAATTTAAAAGGAAATTCATAGACTGAATGTCAAAAGATTGAAAACAATACTTCATGCGACAGACCCCAGAGAAAAGCTGGTGCTGACAACATGAATTTCAAACCACAAATGATCAAAAGACATACAGAAGTTCACTACATACTCTTGTTAGGGAAAAATAACAAAAGAAAGAAAACATTCACAAATATGACCTACTGATACTGAGTGTATCTGTAGGCTCGCTATTGTTGGCATAAAGTACCTGATGCTAGCATTTTAAGGGAATAAGGGCTTAATCTGGCTCTGTATTCAGAGGTTAAAGTCCAAAACTGGCTGGCTGCCAGACAGAAGTTCTATCCTGGGAAGGTGTGGAGGAGCAAAGCTTCTCATTTCCTGATGACTCTGAAGCAGAGCACAGGTGAAGAACAATGAAAGGAAGTGCTGAGGGAGCAGATAGAGCCTCCAAAATATGCTTTCAAAAACCACTTCCTCCAATGAGGCCCTGCTTTCTAAAAACATATTCAGTTATGAACTCATCAATAAGTTAACTCCTTGAGGAGGTTTACTGATAAGGTCAGTGCTCTCACAATCTAATTACCTTTCCAGGAGTCTCTTCTCTCAGACTAACTGATAATCAAGATTAACTGGGAGACTTAAGGATGCTGAATATGGATTGATAAGTGTCTGAGTCTGGAAATTTTTATTCAACAAATATACTCAACTATCAGTCCACAGTTAATCATTGGTCTTGGACTAGGTTTGTATTCAACCTGCCCACTACACTCACATGTAGGTTATTTAGGCAAGCAGTGCTCAACTGGAGTAAGTAGGTAAAAGTGGCTGAGTGTAACAGCATCATTTTTTTTTTAAACAAACAAACAAACAAACAACAGAGAGTAACAGAATCAAAACAGAATAGCTAGAGTTTTTGAGAGGAAAAATAGTTCCCAGATTAGCATATAGTATTTACTCTCTGGAGCACATGTTGAATCTCAGCAAAAACTGAGAGTTGATCACAGCCTGGAGAAAGAATCTCTGTTGGGAAAAAAGTTACCTGTAAGCTCTTGGTGCTTACATGGAATGGAGCAGCAAGTTAAAAACCTGAGGACCTTGCCTTTTATAAATTTAATTTTTAAATTTTTATTACTTTTAATAAGAAATAACATTGAGACAATTTCAAAACACATTAGTAGGACAGCCACAATAATTGACACAAAGCATATTGTTGTCTTCATAGTAGCTGTGAGTACAACATAATAGAGTACAAAATGCAGACACAATAACTTTTCTAAGCACTATTGGTACAAATATTTCTTCTCATTGAACTAAGAGAAAGTAGTATAGATAGAGAAATATTCCATAATAGTAGTGGGTTATCAGCAGAGCTGACAATGTTGGAAGCTGTTGACTTGAGCCTTTTATAGCTCAGCATACTAATTTGGCTTTACTTTTTATGCCTCGTGGTTAAATTTTTCTGCTGGGTGGTTAAGTCCAAGTTAAAGCAAGACCTATATAACAAAACATGTAACATTCATGTCTGACAAGATCAGTCAAATCCCCTCAGGTTTTACCATGTACAGAGTTTTGTAGAACTTTTGTCAATATCAGCTGTCTTGATGAGTCACGGCCATTGCTTGACCAGTTTGCTCTCTATGAAAGCTTGAGAGAATGTTTTCTCTCTAGGTGATTCTCCTTAGGCACACTATACATTGTCAATTTCTTTCCTCTGTGGCCCCATAATCTCCTTGAACAGAAAATTTGAGACACCACTGAGTTATAGGATGTTGCAATGTAGGTTCTCTTATGTTCTGAGTACATGAGGAGCTTTTAACACATGTTTAGTTTCATCATAAGGGCATTTACTATATCCTGGTTTTTGGAAGGGAGTGTGGAACAAGATGCAAAGATTTAGACAGCTCTCATTTTAGAAAGAATATGAATCTCTTAAGTCTCAGAAATCCCCCAAAATAGGTGCCTACTGGATAACTCTGATGATTGTGAACTTGCGCAGGCAAGTGGAGGGACTGTGGTTTGGTCTCTGGCACCACAGACCACACTCTTGCCAGCAATAGCAAGGATTGGCTGAGCTGGCCAGAGTCTGGCCGTGGTGGTGCATGCCTGTGATCCCAGAACTGGCGAGGCTGAAAGCAGGAGGATCACCATGAGTCTGAGTTGCATAGTGGGACCCTGTAATAACCAAATACATTAACAAAGGGAACTCCTAGAATAATAAATATGAAGAAATTCATACCATGAAATATTATAGAGAAATTTTTTGAAATTTTGAAATTTCCCCAAAGAGGGGAAATATAAATATAGACAATGAATGAAAAGAGACACTATCTTCAAGGAAGCTGTAACAAAACTTACAGCTGAAAATAGTATTAATGTAAGTCAGAAAATAATGTAATGTGTCGCTCAATGTTCAAAGATAAAATTGATAGTATAGAATTATTTAGCTAAGAAAATAATCTACAAAAATTAAGGTTGAACTAGTGACTTTTCTTAACAGCAGATGCCTAAGATAGAAAGAAAGGCTAATGGGGAGGAAGTGAACCCACATGGAAAGATGGTAATATTGGGAGGAGTGAAGAACTGTGGATAGGTAAGTGAGGAGCATTCTAGTGTGTCCAGCAGGTCTTTAAAGGATACATTCCTTGATAGTCCTGTGTCCCCCACTTTTGCTCCCTTTTGATAAGCCTTGTAGAATGGTGACAGTTATAGATATTCTACTTGGGATCTGAGATAACTCTTTGGTCCTTAGGCTTCCTTTTCTTTTGGTTTAGATTGAATTTTATTTTATTTTATTTTTTGTATTTTAGGGAAGTGTCCACAAGGTGTTCAGTGTCTCATTACTATATCAGACTCATAGTGATCTGCCTGTTTACAGCCTCTCAAGAGCTACAGGCATGCACCACCACACCCAGTCTCAATATTGAGGTTTAATGTTACTCTAATTTTTCTAGAAAGAATAGTGCAATAAATGTGTGTTCATTTACTTTTCCAACATTAACCAGAAGACAAATATTTTTATAGTCAGAATTTCTGAATTATGTATTGAATTTTTATTTATACTTTAAAATAAAGAAATGAATGAGAAATAACAAAAGACACTTAAATGATTAAAAAATTTTGGTAAACAGAAATGTTTCAACTTTTCCCTGACTGAATAAAAACCCAAAGAAAAATTCAGAGCAAGTTTAAGATACAGTCATCCTCATTGCACAACTGGGACATTAGAAAAAGAAAATTTAAATAGTGAGTTGCTGGCAGGAACCTGAATCAGTACAAAAATATTTTTTTAGAGCAAGGCAATTTGATAATTATGATGTTGGAAGTATAATGATCTCCAGACGTCTCCTTATCTTCCTATAAGTCTTCAAATTGCTAATGAATATGTAATGCAGCAGCCACCCTCATAGTTACTAGATATGTAATGAACATGATATAATTCTTGTCTTCAAGAAGCTCACAGTCTATTATAGAGGACTTGGACGTATAATCAAAAAATTTCAATCAACCCAATGAATGCACCAATAAAATCATATCCAGCTTCCATTTTGACATTAATGGAGAATCAGCAGCACCTGGTTGAATGAGTGAATTATCACAGATACTAGACAAGGGCTAGTAAAGCATAATCTTCAGTGGCAGATAGTCTAGGGAGCCTCTTTTTAGAATTTTCCTAGAATTCAGCCACATCCATTCCTTTATACATCATCTTTAGCTGAGATCCTGTGGATACACAAATCACTTCTGTAATGGGATACTTGAGACTAGGCAATTTACAAAGAATAGAATTTTATTTCTCATAGTTATAGAGGCTTGGAAACTGAAGACCAAGGTGCTAGCATTACAATAGGGTCTTCTCACTGTGTCCTCACTGGAAGAAAGTAAAAGGTGAAAAGGAATAGATGCTGTGCCTATGACGCTAGGCAGTATATTTGGTAGGTGGTAGGATTTTCAGTGCAGTAAAGAGACAGGAAAGATAAAAGAGGCCTTCACTGCAGGCCCAGGGAGGACCACAGGAAAGAAGAGATGTGCAGTTTCCAAGGGGTAACAAGGCCCTATGTGTAAGGCCAGGATGGAGAGGCGATTTAGGGGCAGTCAGCCTGATGTGGCAAATAGGGACTGGGCAGGGAGCAGGAACAAGGAAACAAAATGTGAAAAGGAAGTAGGAAGTTGTGATTTGACCAGGGAGGAGAAAGGCAGAGCATAGCATGTGGCCTCCAGTGGCTGTGCTATATTGGGTCACTGCCATGATGACTTAGCAGAATTTTTTTATTAAGGCAGAGAAAACTTATCAGTAGGTCTAACACTCAAATACTGTCAAACCATATAAATATATATTTAAAAAGGTAAATGGCTAAAAAAATACACAGTAAAATTCCACAAATCTACAAATATCAAAATTATATAAAATGGGGGCTTGGAGACATTTTATTCTATGTACTTCTGTACTGTTTGGTATTTTTGTTATTAAAATATAGTTGCATGCCACTCACTATGTACTTAATAAACTGAAAGTGAAATGTACTGTAAACAGATGACCCTTAATTCAACATTTTTTTTTTTTTTTTTGGTATTTTAGGGAAGGGTCTATAGGGTGTTCAGTGTCTCACTACTAGATCAGACTCATAGTGATCCACCTGCTGGGGGCGGCTCTGCCACAGCATGCCAGGGGCTTGAACTCCTGGCCCCTGTGCCTACTTGCAGGCACTTTAATTCACTGAGCTATTTGGCCGGCCTCAACCTTGATGAATGAGTTAGGGAGATAGTTAAAATGAAAAGGAGAAAGAGAAACCAGCATTTATTGAGTAGACACTATTTATCTGTCTTGTTGTTAGGTATTCTACTTAGTGATATTCACAGCAGTACCTGAGGCATGTTATACATTCCTCAGGTTAAAAATAAAGAGACAGAGATTCATTAGCTTTGATATCTAATCTCTAATCTAAGATCACACAATAAAGTCAAGGTCAAGGCTCCAAATCTGTCAAACTCCAGTATTGTTTTTCTGCATACAATAATCTCTGTCTTCAGGCAATAGTCACTATTATTGCTTATTTGTTTCAGCTGCTGTAAGCCTGTGTTAGGGACTCAGTTTTGGGTAGAATGCACAGCACAGTGTTCCTGCAAGGGCTGTGATTTTCATATTGGCTTTTATTTATGTATTTATTTTTTGTAGTGCCCTCACGTGACACTACTCCTCTTAGCACTCTTGTCTGAGCCTAAACATACACAGGATCACCAAGCTAGGCACTCTGACATGAGAAGAAAATTAACTGGAAGTAAAAGCAAGTGGGTGGGCTGTCTAGTGGACTGAGACAGTAGTGAATAAGGCAAAGCACAGGGCTCTTAAGGGGTTTTGTGGGGAGGGTGTTTGTGGACTGTGACAGCCTAGATAGGTCTAATCTTGGTAGGGTCAGCTGGTCTGCTGGGGGGAATTCTGATATTCTAAGAATGGGAGGCTTTGTGGTTTTTCTGCCTCAGTCAACGTCCAGTGGCTCTGGTTTTTGTACCCTGTTCAGTGTCAGGCAGACCTGTTCTGTGGTTTTGGCCTGACCTGGGGCCAAAAGGAAGTGAACTTCTGAGAGAAGGTGAGGGTCCTAACAAGTTTGAACATCCTAACTTGCCAATTTTGTACCTGTTTTTCTTCTCCTCCATCTTCCATACTTATGTCTTTACCAGATTCCTGAACCTATGTAGTTTCTGATGTGAGTGATTTTTCATAATATTGGTCTCCTTATAACTGAACCCTGCAGATATGAAGCCTCTGTGTATGAAGTAAACTTAGAATGTATGAACCAAAAGAATTTGTTGCTTTAATACTTCCTTTTAGATTCTAATAAAGGTTATTTGAAAATTAGTTATA
>PVKN010041077.1:0-10611 GCA_004027915.1 Capromys pilorides
AAAAAGACTATCTAAAATGTATTTTGATTTTATTAACCCAATATTTAAAATAATGCAAATGAAAATCTAAAATATTCTACTGCAGAGTCCAGCATCTCAAGAAGCCGTATTTATTCAATTACCCTTGCTTTCATACCAGATTAACAATAATACACATGATTTGCACACTTTCAAATAATAGGCCACATGCTGTTTGCAGTTCTGTTTTCTCCACACCCTTCACTGCCATGACCCATGGATCCTCCTTCCCTATATTTGACATCTCTTGTTCTCTAGGTTTCCTCTCTCCAAGTCATAATTATGGATGCCATCAGTCATATATGAAAACTCCTGAAGTCCTCCATCCCAGACCTTAAATGTCATGCTTGTGTAACTATATCACAGAGGAATTTTGTTTTCTGGTTACATGGACAAGGAAGGCCAGTGCTGTGTGTTCTTTCATGTAAAAGAATTAGAGCAGGGAAAAGCTCTGACCTGTTTGCCAGCTCTGACCTGTTCTGCCACTCAGACGTCAGTCTTCTCCCTACCTCTGGTTTTAACAGCATGAGCCCGGTGTCCTGAGGCCATGATGACATCGGAAGCCTGAGCCTTCTCCTCTATGCTCCAAGCAAAGAGGAAAGGAGGAAACAGAAAAGGCAAGAGATTTCTGGTCCCATTTTAACACATTCTCATGTGTCACCAATATAAACCACCAAATGGAAAGAAATCTCTTTTAGCTTGCTTGCATCATTGCCTTTAACAAACGTAGAGCCTTATTTCCACAGAAGTACAGAAAGGTTCCAGAAAGGGACCATAGTGACCTTGTTTGAGGCTGGGACAAAATCCCAGATATCCACAAGTTCAAGGAAAAGTTTATTTGGTCTCACGGCTTATGCAAGTTTTAATCCACAGTCAGCTGTCCCCAAGGCAAGGTGGCAGAGCAGAGGGACATGGGGAAGGAGACACAGTCCATGGCATGGCAAGCAGCAAGCAGCGAGCCCATCTTCTTTCTCTCCTGTTATATTCCATCCGGGATGTAAGTATATTGGTTGGTGCCACACACACCCAGGATGGGGCTTTGATCATCCACACCCATAACTAAGCTCACACCAATTTAGTTGTCACACATCTTTCATCCCAATATCACACATCCTGGATCAAGCCACCATGAAAAGGCCCAGATAGGAATGCCTGTGGGCTTGGGCAAACTTCTAGATGCAAGTCCCAGCAAAACACAACTGGCTGTGTCTGTTATTTACAGTGGCTCCAAGTCCATTTAGGATGCGGTTGATCCTGTCTGTAAGTGTTCGGCCAGAAGGCCTGAATTCACTTCTGGTCTAATAGTGGGCATGAACATCCATCTCATTATCTTGGGCATTGTGCTTTATTCATTGCACCAACGGTCAACTTAGAACTGCTCAGGCCTTGCTGTCTATCCAAGGAATTCTCAGCCTTTACATTGAGAGTTTCACTCCCAGAGTACAGCCAGAAGTAACTGAGCCCAGGGGAAATAATGCTGAATAGTGGTCATATCTTTTTTTAAGTGTTGAATGAGTTAGGCTGGAGAGATAGCTCCAGTGGACTAAGTGCCTGCTTTGGCAAACATAGAGACCAGGTTTGATCTCTGGTCCCACATGCTGCATTGGCCCTGCCTGTAGGCTGTCCTGAGCCAGGGACTGAGTCCAGAAATTGTGGCACTCACTTGTAGTCCCAGCACTGGGGAGGCTGAAAACAGGAGGATCACTACAAGTCAGAGATGCATAGTGAGATGCTGTACCAAATACATAAAGTAAAAAAAAAAAAAAAAAAAAAAAGTGTTGAATGAACATATTTTAGTCTATAGCATAAAAACAAGATGTAAGGCAAGTGTCCTGCCTATTAGGATAGTGGAATTCTCAGAACAGTCAACCCTGGGACAGGCAGACAGTACTTTCAGAAAGCACCTGTCAAGCTGTGACAGTAATGAGTGACTGGTGCTTGTGGACAAAAAACAATCACTAATAATGAATCCAAGATTTGACTTTGGAAAGGAAATAAATATTTGAGGCTACTGCAGAGGGTGGTGTCTCAGAAGACCATGTGAGGCACACACTGTATGGGGCTGCTATTTCCTTTAGAAGCGTATGCCCCAGAAGGTGTTGGAAGAACTGGAAAGAGATCAGATTGGTTGGGAATCTCTGATTGAGGTTAGTGGCTGAAAATGTTGAATACTATGTCTTTTTCTTTAGTATATAATGTTTATGTTCATGTTCACTTCCAGCAGCACTGTGAATGTCCCTAGTAGACAGAAAAGCCAAAAACTGTTGAAACAATGCTATTTTTAACTCGTTTGGTGAAAAATAGCTTAGATTTTTTATGAACATTAACCTAAATCCAAGGCTTGGGGAAAATGTTAGCACTTTTTGGCATCCCAAAATTACTCAGAGATCTTTAGGTATTGTACATTTAAGTTATTTGATTTTAAAATTAATCTAAAATCTTTGTTTCATGTTAGTGGATGAAGTATTTCATTCCTAACCCAGAAGTCAGCTAACCCCTCCCAAGCAGTCATGTACAAATCCCGTTTTTATATTTCGGGTGAGCACGCAAGAACAGATTGCGACTCTGGCCCTTCCAGCCTGTGTAGAAATGACAAGGCTGGTCTGAAGGTTTTTACAGTGGCACAGCTTCTTAGTCCACCAGCTTAAGGCTTCCTATAATTCTTGTCACCAAAGAGTTAGATGAGAAACCCATGTGACTTCCTCATAAGCTCAATATCCAACCTAACCAATGAATGTGATTCGGTTCTCGTCCAATTCAGTTTGCAACGGCAGCGATGTAAAGAGTTAAGCTCATGAATCGTGGCACCACTCTACCGTATGTTTTCATTTGACACATTGTCCCACAGCACCTTTCTCTGCAGTCTCCAGGTGGCTGAGCAGGGAGCTCCATCCGTGTCTTGGCAGGTCCCAGGCTTCAGGGTCAACGTGTCCTACGCACACCGCGCTGCCCATCGCCATAGCTCTACTCCTAAGGTAGAGGACTGCAAGCTGCATTTGTCCCAAGGCAGAGTCAATGAATGCTTTAAGTTCAACCTGGGCTGCCACAGGAATCCAGTGAGCCATCGGCTTTGTACTTCTGACAAGCGAACCCTTGTATCTCTGTTGTGTGAGAGGAGTGACAACTAGGGTCTCCCATAAACCACTGTCTCTGAGCATGCACTGTTTATTCTCCAAAAGTTACACTCGAGGGAGGCAGTACACTTTCCCAGGGCCACTGCTCTTGGATAGAGGAGCCTCATCCGTTGTTCTAAGTGCTTCCCTGTGTAGTTCCAGTTCCAGAGGACCCAAGTCTTTCCATAGAGATCTTGAAGAATAATGCATGATAATGGACTAAGAGCATTGACACCGTCCATGGGTGGCTTGCTGAAGCAGAGCTATGCCCCTGCAATGAAGCTGTTTAGTCTCTGAACATTGCTCGGGAAAGCAAAAACTAATAGCTGTCCTCCATGGCCCCTTTCCGTAGCCAGGTTACTGATAAATACAAAGAGAACTTTATTGATAGATAACTCTACCAAGAAGAGTAGTCATTTCCTCCATGAGAGCCTTCTCCTTCCAAGGGACCCATGACCCATGCGCATGCCAGGGACAGGGCCAGCACAGCATGTGGTGCCAGGAATGTAGCCCCAGTCCCTGTGCTTGTCTTAGCAGACCCTTAGTCTGCTGAGCTATCCCGCTGGCCTTTATGTTGATCTTAGATGATAAAGTCATGATGTGTAGAGCATGGTGGCCTTTACCAATTAGGTAATCAGTGGCCCTTGCATCTTCTCTTTCCTGAGCTCCATTTGGTTTCATGAAAGGCCTGGAGAACAAGAGCGCAGAGATAAATGAATGTCAAAATCTATGATGTGCCACTCATGAAATGGCGGCAAGTCCAAAGGAAGAGACTGTGGATGGGGAGATTCTGGAGGGAGAGATAGAAAACAGGACAGGGCCAGCTTGGGAATGGGCATTTTCAGGCAGGCCCCTGGCAGGTGTCCACCAAGAGGGTCTGAGGAGGATGAGGGAGGACAGTGAAGTGACCTCAGGGAGAGCTGTAGAGCATGAAGCAACCCAGACAAGATAGGGATTCAGAGGCCATCTTGAAGATTTCCTTTTTTTGCTTGCATGAAATGAGCCTAATGAAAAGAAAGAGCATTTTCTTAAATTCAGCAGATTTCCAGTTTTAGTGGACACAGACTTGAAGAAGCTAGAGACAAACTTCAGACACTAATGAACATCAAAATTTCTTATAATATGCCAGATAAGACATACTGGAGTCTTGGACCAGGGTGTTTACAGAAGAGAGGATGAGAATGGATGGAATTCTGCCTGTCTTGGGAAGATAGTGAGGATGGGCTTGGATACCCAGTTGAATATTGGCTCTAAGAAAAAAAATCAGTGTGAAGAGTGACCATGAGGTTTCTAATGTACACATCCTGACTTGAGAGCCATTGTTTTTCTAGGAGAGACACGCAGTAATCTAGCTGAAGAGCCCAGAAGAGCGAAGATTTGCAAGTTACTGCTTTCCAATATTCTCTTAAGTTTAGTGTAATGGAGAGAGGTCACATTTGTTTATGGTAGGCTGTGCAGCCCCTGCTCCAGAAGCTGGATTAACACCATCCCAGAAGTAAATGTAGCATAATAGGGATTTGGAATTAATTGGCCTCAGCATGAAGTTTACACCACATCCAAAGGCACTAATTGCTGCTTATGTCTCACAGAGCAGCTTCTGGGCCTTATCCAATCGGCTGTAAATCCCAGACCCTCTAAGGTAGAAGTCAGGGCTTGGGAGGTAGAACTTCCCTCCCACCAGCCTCTGGCCCAGACTCACTTCCCAGCCCCGCGCCTCCTAATGAAGGTCCTTCCTGCCAGAACAGGGAGCTGACCGTGGTATCTAAGGGAACTGCCCAGTGTTGTTCAGGCAGATAACCTGCCCTTGCAGAATGCCCTGCAAAAATAAATCACAGTAGGAGACTGAGAAGCATTTTAATACCTTTACACTTTTTTCTACCAATGGGAAGTCTTCAGATAAACAGACATGTTCTAGAAATGTTAATAGGAAGCAATATCATAATTCACTCACAGAGACCTACTTCCAGGATAGTAGAGGTGGAAACAGATTCTTCGTCACCGATACACTCTTGTGAAATGCAAACGGTGTCTGTGAGTCACTCTGCCCTTATTTCATTTCTTATCTCTCATGAATTTACAAATCCCTGCTGCAATTTAGCAGCACAGAAGGAAAAGAAAAGGAAGTTTCTATGAAGAAAGCTGCCCATCCCTGATACACAGGATACATGAGGTGGGAGAGTGCACACACTGGATGCCAAGCTTTCTGTGGGGCTCGTAGTACCTTCTGGATCACTGTGATATCCTGGCAACTCTTCTCATATCTACTTAGGGAGGTTTCCAGATAAGACCTGAGAGTCGATCACTGTTAGATAGGTAGTACCAGCGATGGTAACGCACGATCTCCAAACTCCATGTGTGAAATAAAATAAAAGTATATATTTTAATTCTATGACAGTTCTGTATAGATCTTTATGAGTAATGATGGAGCAAAGTGTACGGACACATTTTTAATACTGTCTCAGTTACTCTTCTCTCCTTGCTGGGACAAATACCTGACACCCAAAATGAAGGAAGGAAAGGTCTATGCCGCAAACAGTAGCTGGAAGTTTCAGTCCATACTTGGCTGACTCCAAGGCAGACTGGCACAGGGCAGAGAACAGCAGTTCATGGTGGCAGAACAATTGCAACAGAGCAACAGAGAGAGTCTGTTTCTCTGTCTCTCTTCTATTACATTCAGGCTCTCTGCCTCAGGCCACACCCATAATCCCAGCAGTACTAAAACACATAATCCCAGTAGATCATGAGTTAGTCTCAAACTCTGGAAGTCCCTGCTCCATAACTGTGTGAGGCTTTGAGGGGACAGCTAGACATAAACTATAACAAATATATGTCTCTTAATGTTTCTAGTGAGCATTATTTCAGACCAAGCTTTGGGAAGAGAGCATGGAGAAATCGGCATGTTTTTAACCATTTTGGTCTCAAAGAGATGTAGCCCATCAGTGAAAATTGTTGCATAATTCTTCCTAAGGACTAGAGGCAACCACAGATGGGAGAGGCACAAGTGCTAGGGGACAGAGATGGGAGTAATTAATACTATCCTGATATCATTGTGATAATGCTGATGAGTAGGACAGCCATTTACTTACAGTTTTCCAAGCCCAGGAACTCATTCCTATTTCCTGTTCTAGTAGTACATGCTCCTGGGCAATTTCATTCAGAATGTTTTCACAGAGGAGTAGACTGGTTTAGCTGTACTTTACAGTTTGGGAGGACAAAATTCTAAACATAATGAAATAATAGGCATCATATCTTAGGATACACGAAAGATAGAGCCTGGTTTGGATTTTGTCAGAACTGCTGAATTCAGAGAGCTCATCAGAATTGATTTCATTGAATTTCATTGGATCTGTTGACTATAAAAGTTCATGTTGAGAAAATTAAATTGTGAATAACTTCTAGATTCTATCTGCATACATTCATAATTACCCCTTTGATGGATTTGACGTCAAGTAACAGTAAGGAAAGAAAAGAAGTGAGGAGAAGACATCAAGGATTCTCTGAGTATATATTTGCTTGAGTAACTTCCTTCCTTCTGAGACACAGCATCCAGGGCTCACAACACAGTGCTCTTCATTGGCTCACAGCCTCAGAGGGTCCAGTCCACCCTTGACAGGCCCAAGTGAAGAAACACATGCTAGAAAGGCCTTCCAAGGAGGAAAGCCGCTTGTGTCATGGTTGTCAGGAAGCAGAAGCAGGAGACACACCCTTCTAGATCAGGCATACAGTGGTCTGCTTTCGACCAGGCCCCGCCGCCCAACGGCACACTTGGCTACAGAACCCATGAGTGGATGAATCCATGGATAGGCAGGATGCTGCCGTGACCCAAACATCTCCCAAGCTGTCACCTCTGAGCGATGGAGAGTACAGAGGTCAGAAAGAAGTCATAGAAGAAGCAACTCATGGAAAGTAAAGCAGCTCCTGGGATTGCTGTGCTCTTTTTCATCTTCTGGAACTGTTTCTTTTTCTTTGGGTCTCCTAGTTCAACAAACCCCTGGTAGCAGGAAAGAGTGACAATTAACATTGCTCTATTTATGGATGCATAAAATTACCTTCATATGTTCTTCATATGTTTTTCTCTCCTTTCTAATACTTAATGCACAATCACAAACTATCTATTATGGACAATCTGAAGATATCCTTTGTTCATTTGACCACCAGCAGAGTAAGACATTATTTATTTATTTATTTATTTATTTGGCACAAGGTCTTGTTACACAGGCTCATAGTGGATCCTCCTGTGTCAGCCCCCCCAGCACTGGCATTACAGGCATTGAACCACCACACCTGTTTTCCATGACCCTCAGAGTGTGCCTAGGGTTCCAGGGCTGGTAGTGCATGTGACACCACATATCAGACCCAGCTTCTTGCCTTGCCAGGCAGGTGCTTACACCGCCAAGCTATCTCCCAGGCCCAGCAGAGTAAGACTTAACTACAAGACAAATGTAAGGGCTGGGTGTGTTCATGTACAGTATAGAACAGAGTGGGTAAGTAAATAACAAAGAACTCCATGGGCCCCTAGTGATGTGCTAAAACCAAAAAATAATCTTATTCCATTGCATATTTCCATTCTAGAGCTGGTACAGTATGGTGCAAGGACAAAATATCAAATTTAATTGGGCTACTCGCACATATGTCTTCATTTCTAGCTGAAAGTTTGGGTAGAGAAAGAGAGAGGAATGTCACAAGGGGACTGGGGAGATAGCTCAGTAGAATAAATGCCTACCTGGCAAGCACAAGTCCTGAGTTTAATCCCCAGTACTGGAGAAAAACAAAAACAAAACCAAAACCAAATGTCCACAAGGTATAGAGATATTCTCCTATATATCTGTAGAAGTGATCTTTAAAGTGTAATGAAAATTCTGAAACACAAAAGTGAGCATAAAATAAAACTTTGGTTTTATCTGTGGAAAATTAAGTATCCTTCCATCCCTTAGAAGGTGGTCAACATGCTAGTTCAATGTAATGTTTCTCAGCATAACTCATGTGAATTAATATTCCAAGTCCATTATAAATGTCTCTCCTTTGAAAAACAGTTTCTACAAAATGTATTTCTAGGTTACTACTCTGGTGTCTCATGCACAAAAGTCTCAAGTCTTATGTAAATGCAGCTCTTTTCTTCATATCAACCAATGCACAATATGATACTTTCTGAACTCTGACCTTTGCCTTTTTAAATGGACTGCATCTTAGCCATCACTTCTGAGAGCTCAAATTCCACGTGTCCTCTAAAATTCCCCACTTAACTCTGCCTGCTCCTTCCAGCCAATGTAACATTGCAAATCACTAAATCTAGGAGACTGGAGTTGAATGGAATTAAAGCTGAAAATTCTTAAGTGAATTTAAAGCAGAGTCTTCTCGACTTCTGATTGCATAGTTAAAGGTCCTCTGTGTGCTCCAGGGAGATAACATTTTATGCATATATCCATACTCGTCACATACAGCCAGCTAAGGGAAAAGCTGGCTGTACACTTACCATTTCCAAGTATAAACAGGTATTTGAAAATATTGGCTGCCCTTAGTTTCCAATTTTCATTTTAAAAGAAATAATACTTAGCAGCAAATAACTACCTAGTAGAGCTAGTGTAAGAGTCAATGAGATAGCATGTGCATCAATTTCCTTTTATGTGGCATTGCGCTGCTTTTGACTGCTTGTGTTTGGGGTACTTGGCTGTTTTTCATTGTCCCTTACCTGCAGTGCATGAATCTCACTGCCTCAGTGGAACTGCAGCTGAAGTGCCTCTCATCCTGCCCCTCCAGGGTGCTGAGGTGGGAAGGGTTGCTAGACAGGTGACCTGTGGGGCCCACCAGAAGGATGGACGGAAAAACTACTTTGAAGTAGTAATGATATAAAAGCCATAAGACTCATGACTCACTAGAAGCAGTTTAAGGAATTAAGCAACCAACGAAGTTTTACAACACTGAAAGCAAACAGCCACTTAAAGAATGGAACAATGAGACGTGTCTGAATTTAATGCTGCTCAATAGAATCAGAAACTTCAATAATTCAAGCAGTTAGCCTATGTACTACCTTTTAAACATTGTTTTATTTTATTTTAAAAAGAAAAATAATAAACAGAGTTTGTAAACAAGATAATAGGAGAGTAACAATAATTAGTACATTGCTTGCTATTGTCTTCAGAATCGTTACTCAGAGTACGAGTGCTGTGGTTTGTATCTAGGTGTCCCCCCAAAGCCTCGTGCAGTCATGTGGCGGCTTCTGGAATTTGTGATTGCTTATTGTGGGTGTGGGTGTTGCACCTCCTCTGGGGCAGGTGATTTGCACTTCAATGTGAAGAAGAAAGAGAAGTTAGCTGCTTAAGCTGCTGCTACCTCTCCCTGCTCTCTTGCTCTTTGCCTGCTGCCATGAAAGGTTGCCCTCTTCCATGTGCCCCTCTGCCTTGGAGCTGGCCAAGTATGAACTGAACCCTCCAGTAACTGTGAGGTAAATAAACCTTTCCTTCCTTAATTTTGAGTGTTAGGTGTTTGTCCCAGCAAGGAGAGACAACAAAATACAGGCATGAGATATTGTACAAACAGTGTTAGCACAAACCTTTCTTTCCAATGCACTAGGAGAAACTGGCAGTACAATTATCTCAACTATCACATATGTTGTCTCATTTACTTTTTTCTCACTGCTGGGACAAATACTCAACACCCAATATGAAGGAAGGAAAGGTTTATTTAGCTCACAGTTACTAGAGGTTTCAGTCCACACTTGGCCGGCTCCAAGGCAGAGAGGCACAGGGCAGAAGGCAGAAGTTCACCATGATGGAAAACAAGAAGAGCAAAGGGAGGAACAGCATCTGTGGCAGCGAGCAAGCCTCTCTCCCCTCCCTCATACTGTATGCAGCTTGCCTTTCCCAGGGGGGGTAAAGCACTCACACCTATAATCCCTGACTTGGATCAAGAATTAACCAAGTTCTAGAAGCTTCCCCATGACTGCATAAAGCTTTTGAGGGACCACTAGATACACAGCAAAACATATGTATATATTATACATACATGGATTTGTATGAGTTAATACATGTGTGTATTCTATGCATGTACATGTATATGTAATATAGGTATATGTTATATATTTTTGATATTTTTCTTCCTTCCTTTCCTCTTCCCCATCATAATCTCCCTTATTTTGAACAGTTTCTTCCCAATTCATGATATCTATTGTACATTTTGAATCTATATTCATTCAGCTTTTCACATTAGTGTGTCTATATGGTGTTTACATATGTGGGCCCCTTTTTATTTCACTTCTGAGTACAGCCTTGAGTTGCATCTATTTAACTATAAAAGTTCCATGTTTATCCCTTGTTATGGCTGGGTAATACTCATTTATATTAAGAAACCACATTATTTTAATCCATTCCTCAGTTGATGGATATCTGGGTTGCTTCCAAGATTTAGCTATTACAAACTGAGCTACTATAGAAAACAGAGCACAGATGTCACTGTTGCATAGTTTTTAATTCTTCTGGGAAGA
>PVKN010041078.1:0-10609 GCA_004027915.1 Capromys pilorides
AAAACAGCCTTACAGAATATCTGAATACAAATGCTGTTCATATCCATGGGATATATTCACAGATTCAACCAATCTTGGATAGAGAATTTTTTAAACAAAAAATTAAGTCTGTAACTGAATATGTAAAGATTTTTCTTCTTGTCAGTACTTCCTAAACAATATAGCATAGCAATTGTTTATACAGCATTTATAATATAGTAGGTATTTTAAATAATCCAGAGATGATTTAAAACATACAAGAAGACATGTTCGGCTTACAAGCAAATAAATAAGGATCTTGAAAATCTTTAGATTTTGGTATCTGTGGGACCCTGGAAATAATCTCCTATGTAGGCTGAGGTAGCCAAGCACATTTTACTTTCTTTGGTTTTCTGGCCTCATATTTACTGATCTCTTTGAGTGCTTTATCCATCTCCTCATAGACTGTGGCCTTCGGTTTTTACCTGGACTGAGGTCCACTTCAATCCTTTTCCTGATGTTGCTTCTCCTTTGGATCCTGCCTCAGGTACTACTGGGGATCACTGGACAATCCCCAAATAGTTAAGTGTCCTTCCAGGACCTGGAGAACCTCTTGTGGTAATTCCATTCTGAGCTGTAAATCCTATTAACTCCTTTTTTTTTTTTATCACTAGATCATGGGCTTCCTGAGCTCCAGGGCTGGACTTCTTAATTGCCAGGACAGGGAAAGAAGACACAGTGTCTCATGATCTGCAGAGTATACTTGAGAAGCTTCTTCAGGAGGACAAGTGAGCTTAATTTACTACAGAGTAATATCCCCAGTGGACAGTACAAATCATGTTACAATTAGGAGCTAAATTTTCAAAGATAGTCTGTAAGTGCCTGTGAATGTCAAACTTGGTTGCCAACTTGATTGGTTTGGGGATTAGCCATTTGGGAGATTATTAAGCTTACTTCTGGCTGTGCCTGGTTGGATCATGAGGTTTTGAACTCAGGATATGTGTCTGGTCCCTGACCCCTTCTTCTCTGGAACTGTTTCTCCACTCTACTTTCTGACCACCATAAACTAAGCAGCTTTGGTCAGCCACTCTCTTTAGTCCTCCACCATGAGATCTCTGCTTTGGAACCAGCTGACTATGGATTGAACTGCCTGAAACCATGAGCAAAAGTACATGCTTGCTCCTTTAAGTTGTATGTGGTGGTTTTTGGGTCCCAGTGATGAAAACCTGGCCAAGATAGTGCCATAAGTGGTTAGAGATAGAGACATGAAGGGGAGGGTGATAGCCTATTAAAGAGACTTTAGCATCAACTGCTTCTTGCCATAGACCAGCAGAAATGTGTGGTACAGTTGTCCAAGCCATCCTATTTAACTCCATAGATAAATCTCTTTTCCTCACCCCCTCTCCTGTCCTTCTCCTCAACTTAGTAATGTTTTCCTTTTGACTAAGTTCATTGCCTTTTTCCAGTATCTATTGTACCCTTCAGATTTTACTTTTCTCATTCAGGTTCTCATGCTAAGGAGATAATACGATGTCTGCACATGCTGGTCTGCTTTATTTCATTTATACTTTGTCTCTTCTTAACTTCCTATGTATTTCTTTCAGTTTTCTTTCTTATTCCAATTTTACGTGCATATATCTGGTAGTATGAATAACTGGTTGGAAGACAATGCTATGTATGACAACAAATACTGTGAAATTCACACTTTGTTAAATGTAATTCTGTGTCACTTGTGATTTTTTTCTGTTTTAATTCTAATTTGTACTCTCTTTAAAAAAATAAAGACACTTTAGAGAGGGGGCCTATGAGCCAGTACACCGTCTTCTAGCAGGAAGAAACAATGGAAGAGAACGCAGGCCACATATTTCATTCACTGTGGGACAATGAGGTTCCAATTAACCTCAGCGAGAGAGCTGGGAACCACCAAGCCTGCACCAGGGCACCAGAGGGATGGGGGAGGAATAACAACAACAAATACCCCAGTTAAAATAGAAATGATATCATCTGGGATCACTCAACCAATTAGCATACAATTGAGTGCAATAAGAAATCCGAGAGAGGGAGAAAGAGAATGAGAACACGCACACATGCACATACTGAGAATTAGGGGAAGCAGAATACCGAAACTGCTGGATTTCAGTGTGGGCCGAGTCTTTCTCACCTGCCAAGAAGAACTGCACCCAAAAAAAAAAGGACAGTGTCCTTGCCATTCTCAGTCCAGTGCATTATCTATTGCAGATTTTGATATCTTACTTAGCTCTGTGCCACTCTGATTTTAGGGAGAGTGTACATTATTTACATGAAAACAAATATGAACATTAGGAGACATTTTTCCCCTGCGTGCAATTCCTGCTAAAGAATTTACATTCTTCTAATTTGCTGCTTTACTGCACCACTTAGTATCTGCCTGAGATGCACACAATGTCCTCACAGTTAGGAAGGTGCTGAGGAAATTTATCCTTTTTGCAATGAATCACTTGCTTTCCTCTTTGAAGCACCAAACTCTCATTTGGAATTCTCCTTTCCAAGCATCTGTTTTATTTGCAGGTATCAGCTGATCACAAGTCCCAATGCAGGCATGGGAAGATGTTTAATATTAACATTTAATTCTGAGTGTACTGTTGTGATATCTCTGAAAATGTCCTTTCAATAACAAATGCAGAAGCATGTGTTTTATTTGCATTGCAATTGACAAATTCTCTTTTAGAATGGGCTTCCTGAATGTATTTTTGCAACACACAAACATGAATACCATATGGTGAAGCTGCTTCCTGCAGAGTGTTAGGATAAACATCATGAATAGCATTAATGTAAACCACATGTATTAGTGGTTACCCCTCCCACTAGCCCAGTAGATGCACAGACTGAAACTGAACCCAAAGTATCTTAGAATACCAAGCACTGAATTACTGTGATGTCCAGAAACTTGGGTGTTCTCTTCCTCTAGGAGAGGGAAGACAAATGTAGGCTATATTGTTTTAAGTATATAAGAATGTTCTTGCTTACTATATTTAGATCTTTAGGACTGAGAATGTCCTAAGAGACCAAAATCCAAGTTAGCTTTTCACATGATTGTGGGCTTCTGCCATCTTCAAATTTCTATTAGAATGGAAAGAAATCCAGCAAACACTTGAAGGCCTTTGAAACACCATGGAACCATATTGTTGCAGGCATGGTCACCATTTTATTTTTCTTCTTTAGAATGTATATTCCTTGAAAGCCATGATAACTCTTGATCCAACTCTACAGGCGTCTCTAGGATGTAGTATGTTATCCTTCAGTGAGGAATTATTGAGTAGATTGTTCAGTCACTTCTGTCTTCTCTCTATAGCTGAAACCTATCTGAAGAATAGGAAATACAGTTATAGATTGCTATGTTGCTATGTTTGGAATTAGCTCAGTTTCCTTTTTTCTAAATTTCAGATCTATGCAGCAGTAGGGATGTTCAACATTTTGCTTCTTCTTTTTATCTATTTCCAAGAAATTTGTAATTTATTTTCCTTTGTAACTAATTTTCTTGTCACCCAGACAGAGATCTTTCACCCAATGTAACTTCATTCATGTGTTTTCTTTTGAATCTTTGTTACCATGGAGGAAGCCACACATGAACTTTGAGCCCTTGCTCTTTAATGGATCCCAACTGTAGTAGGTGACCCTTCTGTGTCTCTGACGCAAAGAGCCACTGACTTTATTTTTGTTTGTCACATTGTACTTCCTTGGATTTAGATTATTTTTTGTTCAATAAAGAACTCTTTGTAGCCACCTTTGTCCTCTGTTTGGCTGGACAGAAGGGATGGTAGGCTAGCTCTCTTCCACTGTGAAGTCTCGTCTGCGGACAGTTCCCGGCTTTCTGTTAGAAATGGAGAATTCCAAACTCTACCCCAGACTGTCCAAGTACATCCTACATATAAAAGTGTGAGTTGGAGTGCAATTGCCCTTGGTGATTAACTGAAAGAAAGTGGGAGCATCCTGTGATTATCCTCCATGTGTCACAATAGGTCCCAGCCCCGTGTGTCTAGGGCTCCAGTTGTAGTTCACTCTACTTAGGGGAATGAATTTCTCTCCAACACCAGAGTTGTTTGAAGTTTCCTGACCATTCCCTGAAAGTGGGGCTTCTGTTTTCATGTCTTAAAGAGTGTGCCCCCTACATGGGCTCATATGAGGCTGGGCTGTCATACGTTACTGATGCAACAATTGTGGGGTGAAGTCCTGACTGGCTGCTTACTGGATTGAGATAGGGGATTATACTAGTCAGAGTTCTCCAGTAAAACAGAACCAGTAGGATATATCAATATATCTATGCATACATAGATATAGATATATAGCTGGGCACTTTTAATGAGATTGGTCTCATCTGATTATGGAAACTGAGAAATCCCATGATGGGTCATCTGTAAGCTGGAGAACCAGGAAAGCCAGCAGCATAATTCAGCCTGAGTCCTAAGACCCAAGAACAGGGCAGGAGTTGGACATTATGAGGAGTCATGGCTAGTATGATTCTTCAAGGTGGAAGGTGTAGGAATCAGGAGCTCTGATCTAAAGACTGGAGAAAATGGGGACACAGCTCCGGAAAAGAAAGAACTTCTCTCTTTTTCTGACTTTTTGTTCTATCCAGATTCTTAGTAGAAGGTCTTCTTTCTCAGTCTACTGATTCAAATGCTAACTCTTTTGAAAACACCCTGAAATAATGTTTTTCCAACTCTGGATATTTCTTAGCTCGGTGAAACTGGTACATAAAATTAACAGCAATGGGCACATTGTCTAATTTCTTAGATAACATGCACATTAAAAATAGGTAGTATTTAAGGAGTGATCATAATGAACCAAATACTACATTAAATGCCTTACTTGATTTCACACTTACTATCTAGAATTACCCACTAGATCCATTTTTGAAGACTGAGAAGTGAGACTTAAGAGACATGTATGACTGTGAGCAAAGTCGCACAGTGGGTGAGTGGCTGAGATGTAATTCAAACCCTGATCTGCCCAATCTGTCTGCTCTAAGACTTAGATCCCATAGGGCTTTGCATCACAGCTCTTGAATCATGGCTTCCAAGTCCCTGTGGCAATGAATTAAAGTAACATATATAATGCTGATAGATGGCTAAGCCCTGTATAAATGCTACTTAATGTATTTTGGAATACAGACAAATGACCAGGCCTTTTTGTGCATGACTGTCTTGTACATATGGTCTAGAATGGCTTTGGCTGTGCCAGTATCTGCTAGGGTCTGAAGATCTCTGTCTGCCCTATGGAAAGCACAGCAGGACAAAGTTGCAGGGAGATTTGAGAGGCAAAGGGAGAATTACTGTGCTTCATGTGCGGCACACAAACCAGAGAGCTGGCTTCTTACATTGTTATGGTTGTTCTGTGCTCCTTTTAAGGGGCAGGAGAAAAACCAGTGTAAGTAATCACATAGACACAATTATCCTTAACTACAAAATCTCCAAATGCTCCCTGTACATCTTATTCTGTGCTCTTCTATCATCTCCAAAGGCAGTACAGAACAGAAAATCCATTCCCTTCTCACACCTAGGGAAGCTCAAGTAGAAAGAGGTGAAATCATTTGCCTAAGGTCAAAAATTCATCATTGTTAAGAGCAAGGACTAAGCTTAAACATTTCTTTACTTCAAATTCAGAGTTTTATGTCATCAGTGCTTTTGCTTAAAAGGCTGGTGTTTCAGTTCTTTTATGCTAAGTTCTCTTTCAGCATTTTTGCCTGATGTATGGCCCAAATTATGCTTCACTGAGTCTTGCTCAAAACTCATTTCTTTGGTGAACCATCCTCTAATCTCATATGACCACAGGCTCTCCTTAGACCAAAGCTTGCGGACATGGTCTTTGAAAAATGACATCATAATCCTGAAAAGAAATGAAGGAAATTGAAACCAATCTTTGCGACATACTATTTTTATTTGGTTGCTTGTGCTACTTTAGATGAAGAGGGCACTGGATAGGAACTATATCTTTTCCATGTTTTATACCATGCCTAATAAGTTCCCAGAATATAATAAATGTTTCACAGGCCAGTGAAAAATTCCAAAGCACATAACCTACAGGGGAGGTTATAAAATTACTCATGGCTGACAATGATGAGAGGATCAGAGTTTCATTCTATAGGGTGAAGACATTGTGACACTCACAGAAGTTATTCTTGGAAATACCAGCTCTACAGGGTGTTTTACAAAATCTGCTCCCACAATGAATGTCAACAAGGCATTTACACGTGTATACAATATCAATGTGCTTATCTATGCCACTTTATCATAAAAATTAATAGTTTGTACTAGTTATCTACCATGTTACACTAATTTTAATATGGATCTTAAAAGAAGATCTTTAAAATGGTATGTTGGTTGCTGAGTGAGTGAATGCATATTTAAGAGATTTTATGTATACTAAATAACATACATTCAAATTATTATCTACAACATAGTATCATGTCCTATGTTAATAGGCTTCGTGGCTTTCTTGGAAAATCAAAGAACAAAGATGTTGAAGGAATAAAGTTTGAAATCAGACTTTCTAGCTGTGTGACAGTTACATGGGCTGTTGGAAAAAAAAGTTACCTGGAGCAAGAGATAGGAGAGAAAATTATTTAGGATAAGAGGGAGGAGAAAGCACATTAGTAATGTGCACAGAAGTTGACACCAACCATTCTTGTACATTTGTTTCTTTAATGTATTGGTTGCAAGGTACTGACATCAATTTTCATTGCCAATGAAACCATTTACTAATGTGGATATTTGTTATTAAAAGGCTTTGTTTTTATGCTTCCAACATCAGTACAAGTGTACTTATAAGGCAAGGTGGATACCAAGATATCTGGGTGTTGGTGGAGGAGAGGGACACAGAGCCAGTATACAGCAGAGGGATGGCATGAGGGTCTCAAGACTGGGTCCTCAGTCAAGGCAAGCAAGAGCTGGGTGAGAGCAGCGTGACTCGGCATAGGGTGTGTCCTACCCCAGGGTGTGTCCAGGGCTGGAGTTGGGAAGGGGGTTTTGTGTTATTGTCAGAGATGGCTGCTAAATGGAACGTTAGTGTGAGGATAGTCAGAAGGAGTGCTGCTCATTATTTAAAAGGCTATGAAAATGGAAGGATGCCGTGTCTTAGGCGCTTTGCTCTTGATGCTGAGACAAAATACCTAACACTCAAAGAAAAGAAAGAAAGGGAGGGTTGCAGTCCATGCTCAGTGGCTCTGAGTGCAAGGTGGCGGAAGGCAGCAGAACCAACGAGAACAAAAGGGGAAGCCAGTGTCTTTTCCCACTTTATACTGCACGCAGCTACTCACCCTTGGATGGGTGCAGCATTCCACCATCTCCCTGCCCTCCTCTTGCACAGGCTCAGGCTGTTTACAAAGTGAGGACCCTGGCCCTCTGCTGAATCACTTAGAGAAGCTTATAAACTTTTTAGGTTGACACAATGAATCAACCATCCTCGAGAATAAGGGTAGGGCCTCTACACCCCAGGATGTGGAACTGCTGAGTTACTTAGTTAAGCTTCTAAATTTCTCGAGTTGACACAATGAATCACCATAGCGCTATAATTCACTTATTCATCACCTGCTCATTCTTCATTCATGTCAAATACTTGCTACCTATCAAATGCATGCCAAAGACTATGTCTATGATGGCGAATCTGTCACAGTTCTGAAGATCAAGAAACTCAGTCTTTTGCGAGAGACTGTTGAAATGATAGGTGCAAAGTGTAGATGCTATGATGATAGTGGCATATTTGAACATTACTGCCAGTCAAGTACATATGTTGCATGCATCAAAACTGTACCAGTTAGCTCCCTGTTTCTGGGACATGATGCTTCAAATAAATCAATTTCACAGAAAGAAAGTTACTTTAGGTCACAGTTTTAGAGGTTTCAGTCTACAGTTTCTTGGCCCTGTGTTGGGATGGCACATTACAGTATGAACACCTGGTGGAAGAGGCCTGTTCTCCTCAGGGTGGCTGGGTATGTCAGTATCCCCTGCAAAGGTTTCATGCATACATCAAACGCCCTAGCTTCCTTTAACTGAGTTGTACCTCTCCAAGTTTCCATCATCTTCCAATAACACCATAGGCAGATGACAGAGCTAGTTAACACCTGAGCAAATGATGACATTCACAAGACAAATGTATAGTTTGTTCATGCTTATTTGAACATGAATCAGTAAGAATAGCTATAGGATCTTATGAAATACACAAAAGGAATATCTAATTCAGCCTAAGAGCATTATTTTAGGAGCCTAGAAAATGAATATTTTTACCTGGTAGTGGAAGAGAGATAGAAGTGTGAGAGAGAAGCAGGAGGAGATAGGACAGCACTCAGGTGGCACAGCAGAGTGGCAGAGGGATGCAGCTGCCTCTGGCCTCTACACTCACTCTACAGTCACCCCTACTCAGCAGGGCTGCATGTGAATCCCTGACAACAGAATCACCTCCAATGCATTAAGAAAAATTGAGCTCCTTCATACCTGCTTTTAATACTTTTTGTTGTAGATGCTGCTCTTGATCATCAATGTACATGCTACCTCCCCCTATCTAGTCACATAGATTACTTACCTTTATCCCCAAAGACATAGTCATGGAATCTGCTTTGGCCAATCCTCTGTGAGAGAGATGAGCTAGGCAGAGGCATGCAGATGTTGGTTTGCGTTCTTTACTCTCTTGTTTGTTCTACAAGACTACAAGACAGGAGAACGCGGTTCTGCCTAGCATGACTGTGGGGAGGAACACAACCTGTGAGCCGGATCTGAAAACTGAAGTACCGAGCATCCTCTGTGCATCTGTATGATTCTCTGGAGGCTCACGCTGACCCACAACAAATTTTGAGTGAGTGAGAAATAAACTTCAGTTTTGTCAAGCTACTATAACTGGAAGGTTTGGTCATAACTGTCTTGTCACATTGCTTGTTCTATTTTGCCTTCATGCCACTTGAAAATCTTTTTGTTTGGAGATTTACACTCTATTTTTTGTATCCATTGACTTTCTTTTACCACAAAGTATCATCCATGGATCTTTTGTGCAATCTATACAAGAGCCAACATAAATGACCTTTGAAAAATCAGACACCATTTCGTTTACATTTTATGGCAAATTTGAGGTGAAAATTTTATTAAAACTTACGAAAGTGGCTATTAAAATGTTACATGGGCAAAACTTTGTAAGACATATTCAGTGCTATTTCCTTCAATAGCTTGACAATTGTTTATTTCTGTTTATTGGCATGATACACTGTACAGCTTTCCTGCAGTCACTAATTAAACTGACCTTAAATTCAGGTAAGATGACGTTTGTATATTAATTAGAAACAAGCTCCTTAAAAATTCTATGTGTGGATTACATCTGTATATTTTTGAAGCTATTCTTCTTTATAAAGGGAGTGTGTCCACTACGCTGCAAGACCACACAGTTTGCATTGATTAAAATATGAATTAACACACTTCAGTGAACCTAGAATTTCAATGCTAGATACTTTGGGGTGGTATAAGAAGAGTGGGCCCCCACCTGCAAATTTAGACTAATTTTTGCTTAGAATTTACAGTCAGTTTTTTTTCTGGAGGTAATTGACAGTGAAGATAAGGACAGGTTAACATGAATTCGGGTGCAACTACATCATCAGTAGACTGGATAAATGAAATGACCTGAAACAAGGACAAAATTTCAGAAGAGTTTCTGTTTGTACGTCATCCCCTCCCCTTTGGTACCGGAGGTCGAATTCAAGACCTTGCAGGTGTCAAGTACGCACTCATGCCACCGAGCTGTTTCCCTGGCTCTATGTAATTTAGAAAGCACCAGGGGAACAGAATTTGGGGGGACAAAGAAAGTAGGCACTTATACACTTTTTCTGAGGAAATGTTTCTTTCCTGCTAAACAAAAAACAATGGTCATAGATTAGTAGTTCAGTGAGTTTTTGTTTGCTAGTCTTAGTACTTGTAACGTGATTAAGTGTTATGCTAGGCTTTTTGGAAAGTGTTGAAAGTAAATGCTGAGATTGTCTAAAAAGGAAAAAAAAAATTGTGTCTTGTAGTTATCATGACTGAAGGAATAGCCTCTGTCCTGATTCCGCCTACAGTTCTTACTTCCATAGGATTTCTTCTGGAGAAAGAAAAATACAGCTCTTGCCCTGTGTACAGGCAGTTCAGGCTTTAATTCCAAGCACCTCTTAAAGTGGAAGGAAAGGACAAAAAGAACTGTTGATTTTTCTCTCACCCCTTTTTCTGCTTCCTCTTTCCCCCTTTCCTCTTTCTCCTAATGGAGTTCTGCCTGATTTCCACTGTCATATTTTTTTTCCCTCTTAGTTCTTGGGCAGAGCGAGGGAGAGGATGAGGTGTTTTAAATTTCCCTGGCAGAAAGAAGCATAGCTTCTAATCGTCCTTTCCCAACCCTTTGCTAACAGCTTGTTGTGGCTTATTTTAGTATTTTCGCAACCATTATCATGCAGGTCCCATCACCTGGTGTTTCAATAAGCAGTGCTCTGATCAAAGAGATATAAACAAATGGGAATAAGACCTACCCTCACAAAACAATTTAACACCAGTCTCTTCTGTGTAATGCATATCTTACTGCTCTATACAAAGGTCTAAATTACATAGTAAGACAATTATAGATTAAATATTGTGCCTTAGAGATAGTACATGCAACATAAAGTGGAGTA
>PVKN010041079.1:0-10583 GCA_004027915.1 Capromys pilorides
TAGCCATTTCAAAAACTATAGAGCTTTTCTGCAAAAAAGATCTTATATTTTGTTCTGTTAATACTCCATAAATATGTGTGTGTATATATATATATATATGATTATTTTTCCTTCTTAGAAATAGAAACATTTATTAAACACTTCAATGCATTAGAAAAGTTATTTTTGTGCATATTCTAAATTTATTTAAGAAATAGTTAAATTTGCTATACCTCGTATGCAGTTCTATGAATGTGAACAGGCACTCAGAGGCCACCACTAAAAACATACTGAATCAAGAATCCCATTTTTCCCTGAGATCCACATCATGCCTCTGCAGTCAGCTGCTTTCTTGCTCTCAGACCCTGGCAACCATTGGTCTATGCTCCATCTCCACAGTCTTACCTTTTCCAGAGTGATATGTAAGTGGATTCACACACTAGGTTTTCTGAGGTTATAGTTTCTTGCTACAATGAATGTGAGATTTACCCAGGCATTTGTGTCTGCCAGCTAGCCCCCACCCCCACTCCCACCCCATTGCTGCACATGTGGTCATCAAAGCTCTTCTGAGAGCTATGCTTGTTAGTTTCCCTGTACCTGAAAAGTAGGGAATACAAAAGAGATTAGTTTATAAATAGCCATTTTGAGGATTTTAAGAGATAGAAACAGATGAAAAGTATGGCCCTTGGCCTCAGGCCAGTTATCATCACAAAGGCTGGCTGGCACTAAATCAACTGTATCATGCAAGGAAAAACACCAGGCCACTTCCCACAAGTGAGAAGCACAATGGTAAAAATAACAAATAGGAAGATTATTGGAATCTTAAGAGAGACTTGTGGAAGTGAGATTTAAAATACAAGATATTTGAGCAGGCAGAGAAGACCCGGAAGAGAGCAACTTGGGCCAAGACTGGAAAGCTGGGTAGGGAAATCCCGTGAGAGGCCTATGGAATCAGGGATCCAAGACAGACAGGCAGCCAAGGTGGTCAGCCATGAGTGCAGGCTGATTAGGTGAAAGTGAAGCCTGGAGAAAACCAGAAAGCAGACGAAGAAGGCCTCTAGGCCACTGTGAGGACTTAGATCTACTAAGAGGGCAAAGTCACTTTGGAAGGAGTCAGAGCAGAAGATGCTCACAGTGTAATGCACCCATCAGCAGGGTCACATCCTGCAGGACCTGGAGGAAATGCAGAGAAATAGGTATCAGGCTGTTACTTATAGTAATAAATCATGATGGTTATGCTGCAGGGAAAATGGAGGTGGTAACAGGTTGTCAGAATCTGAGTATATTTCAAACGCAGAACAAACAGAACTTGTTAAAATAAGCAACGGAAAGACTGGAGTCACCATTCTGCTCTGGAAGAGAAGACAGCAGGAAGAGCAAGTGTGAGTGGAAGAGTAGTAGTCAACTTTTGATGGGTTAGGTTGAAGATGCTTCTCCACCATCTCTTATGCAGAAGTTGAGTAAAATCAAGGAAAGGATGAGGGCAGAAAAGATAAATTCAAGTCATTCGTGCATTGATAAACAAACAAGAGCACACACAGGACAAGGCAGAGGTGTGGAGACTGAGTCGGGGAAAGGCATCAGGAAGACACTGCAATGACCTGGGCACAAAGAGATAGAGGACCAGCCTGCAAACAGAAAGAAGAGGCTCTTAAAGACTTCAAGAGATGGTTCTCAAGCTTCCAATGTGGGTGACAAAAAGCCTATTTTAATTTTGGATGATTTCAAGAGTGGCATGACTTTGCTGCAAATAATTATTTTTGGATCTTGCTTAAATTTTCCTATGGAAATATATTTTGTAAATGATGAGATTGCATACTTTATATTATCTGAAAGGAATTCATGAATATTTTGTCTTAATAGAAAGAACATGAGTGAGCCAGGGAGATAGCTCAAGGGCACAAGTGCCTGCCTGGCAAGTACAAGGTCTTGAGTTCAGTCCCAGTTTCACAAAAAAAAAAAAAAAAAAAAAAAAAAAAAACACAAGAACATGAGACTTCTGTGTCTTGGTGTTTTATCATCAAATCGCCAGGTTAGCTCAACTCTAGTGACTGAAAACTATCTCTTCCTGTCCTAAGAAATTATAATCCTGGGTCAAGGAGATAGCTCAGTAGAATAAGTGCTTGCCTGGTAAGCACAAGATCCTGAGTTCAATCCCTGGTACCACAAATTAATAATAATAATAATAATAATAATAATAATCTTAAACAGTCTAATTCTGTAAACTGCCACAAATGGTTGCCAAGTATGCACTGTTCAGAGTTGGAATAAATTCAAATTTCAATGTTTAAGTTCACTTTCCTGCTTTAATGAGTATAATTAAATATTTCAACCTTGAACATGATTTCCTAAGGCTTCAAGATCACCATCCTAAGTGGCACTGGCCTTGTGCCCCATGGAGAAGCAAGATTCAAACAGGAGTCTAGGATCTGCACTCACAACTAGGGGCCGTTTGGTTTATATTTTTAAGATTCCTCTCTTGACACAAGCAGAATATATCTTAAATAATTCTCAAGGTGATACATATTCTTGCAACTTAGGCCTCTTCCTCTGTGCAGGACTCTCCTCAGGTCCTTGTCTCTGAAGAGCCATTTAGTCACCTACACTGGAAGCTCGAGAGCCACGTTTCTGCCCCCAGCACCTCAGCCAACTTTTCTGACACTTCTTCCTCCCCAGATACAGCCTGTGCATTCTTTCCGCTCTGCCTCTGCCACTGTTTCCGGTGAAATCTCCCCACCTGGATGACAGCCACAGCATACAATTGACTTTTTTGGCTGCATTATATTCTATTCCAACTTCCACTGTTTCCAGAATAACCTCTAAAACATGCACAGTCCTACTGAAAATCTGCAGCACTTTCCCCTTCACTTAAAGGATGAAATCCCGATCTTTGAGTGCCTCTAGTTCAAATTCAGTTTTCTTCTCTAATTTTTTTCTTTTCACAGAATCCCTGCAAGCACAAGACCTCTCAGCTATAGAGCAACTTTCAATTTCTCTGAAGGACTCTGCCCCTCTTGCTTCTGTTCTTTTACCCAAGAGCTTCTTCTGCTTCAACCAATCTATTACCCCTCCCTGCTTTATCATGTACTAGGGTTCAATTAGAACATCCAGGTCTTTGGATTGTCTCTCCATCCATTCCTACCAGTGTTAAATCTGGTGATTTTATCCTCCCATTCATGCAACACTCTTGCCTTCCCTCCATCCTACCCCATGTCCCACCAAATCACAATATTAATGTCCTCAATATATGTGTGCCCATGTGCACATATGTGTACAAACACACATTCATGCATACATATGCAATAGGGAATCTGTCTTCCATCTGTTCATCCCCTGTGCCTAACTCAGCTCTGGAACAAAGTGAACATTCACAGATCCCCAATTAAATTAATAAACCAGAATTTGAGGCTTATTAAGTTCTGGCCATGAGATTGTAAAGAACAATGTATTTGGTCCTTAAATCCTTTAGTGAGCCATTCAGTCCCTTCTTCCCTGACAAAAACCTTTCACTTAAAATTTTCCACTTGATAACTCCTTTAGGTACAACCAAGCTAGTTACCAAAGCAGGCATATATAAACTGCACCCATTACAAACTAACAGTGTAAGTGGCTAATTTTATATTTCTAGTTTGGACTCCTGAATCAAATTAAACAGTCTATTTTAATCTAGCCTGCTGTGAGTAAAGAAATTTGCCTAGTGGATACTTGTACAAAAGCCTCAGAACATAGTGCTTTTCCAAAATCCCTAGTTTCCCATCATGATTGGTTGAAACATGCAGAAATCATGGAACTGAAGGCTGTAGCTTACATTGCCACAAAGTCTGCCTCCTCAGAGTCTAAGAAGACAACACCCATGCAGATTTAGAGAATCACAAGGAAGCCTATATGCTCTCAGATGCCTTCCACCCTGGAGCCATAACCATTACTTCCTGTGAACATAAACATCACCCTTGAGAGTCCATCTTTCTAATCTTGGATGTGCCTAGAGAGTCAGGCAGCACCATGGATTTCTCCGACCCCATTTAAGGATCACTGTCTCCAGAACACAAGGTCTGTTGTATGGCACAGGGGCAAAAAGAGAACTTGAAAAAAGAAGTGGCACATCAGAATCACTTTACCATCCCAGTTCCCTGTACCATCTGTTTTTGTTAATGGTAACAAATCCTTAAATGGGAGAATCCTGCTAAGCAAACATGACTGACATTATATATATATATATATATATATATATATATATATATATATATATATATAGCTCTTTCATGACTTCTGCAGGTCAAGTTCTGGGTCTGAAAAAAGTCTCAAAATCAAGTGAATCAACCCTGGGTGAACTGTTCTGAGGTATATACATTCAGTGAGAAATGAAATGCCCATATGATATTTTTCAAAGGTGTGGTTATTCTCAGAAGTTCCAGGAAACTGTCACCCTTCCCCCAAAGCAGAACAGGCCTGCTTTTCAAGAAGTGATGCTATCCAAATTATAAGTGCAAATCACTTTGCTGCAGTCTCCAGGGTGCCCAATAAAGCTGATTTGCACACTGATCTCCAATAATGACCATGAATAATACATGAATAATGTACATTTGAAACATGTCCAGAATAACAGTTTAAGTAGAAATAGGTGGTGTTATACCATGTTTTCCAGGGCAAAGGTTCAAAGTGCATAGGAAATAAACAGATGAATAACAGGACGGGGGCAGGGTGAGGAGCTCATCAGAGAATTGGGGCATTCATGAAAAAATGTGCATAGCAGAAATTGCTCAAAATAGTAAAAGTAGTGGTTTTATTAAAAAGGTTTTGAAAACAATTAGATATTAACTGCATCAATGAGCAGTTTGATAAGGCCACAGTTGAAATAGGCAATTCCTGACCAGGAAGGAACTGGCGGAGGTGGCAGAGCCCAAGAGAAGAAGTGGAAAGCACATCCCACATCAGAAAAGATTGGTGATGATTACCAGGTGACCTTCAAATCCTAGGAAACACCTACCAGCAACTCAGCATGGTGGAATTTCTATTGACTTCCTGTACTATCAAGTGAAGCTTTCTGGGTAGCTCAGATTATCCAAATTGAATGCACTACCACTGTTCCTGGTGAAAGTATCATTAAGTATAGCCCAAGGAGGTCACCCTAAGGAGGACATAGGGAACACATCTCAGCCTGGGCTTGAGGCATTCTATCACAGAAAAACATTTTAGGATGCTTCATTGAGACACAGCCTGGTTTGTTAGGCAGAGTTAGAAAATGTGATGGTTAATCTTTACTGCCAATCCCATTGCCTTGAGAGGTGCTTAGGAGATTAATCAAGTGCACTTCAGGAGTCTCTGTTAAGTTGCAGGAACATGACTTTTGACACTTCATTGGGTTCATGGCTCCTTTTCCACAGGCATTCTTCACCACACTCTGCTGTTATGAGGTTCTGGAGTTCTGCAACCTCCTTTTGAAGATTCTTTCTAGGTTCTTCTTGTCCTGAATAAAGAATTGGGCAAAACAAGCAGAAAAGATAATGAGATTTTACATGTATTATAGGTATGAAAAAAATAACAACAACCATGCTTTGCTAAGGTGTATAGCTAAGTGATGCAGTGCCTGCCTAGCAAGTTTGATTTCCATTAAAAAAGTAAGAAAAGAATGTTCTGTAGGATAAGAGTAGACCACTGTAGAAAAGAGAACACAGAAGTCAAGAAATCCATGGCAATCATGTTTTGTATCCTTCACTCCTCAGGCTGACATCTATCAAAACCCTGCTTAAGTTCTAACGAGAAGAAGCACTTTCTGATTGGACAAGTCTTCTGCACAAGTCACAGCATGCCTGTTTGTCTATCCAGTCAGCCACACTCTAATTTCTGGTCTCACTGCACTCTGTTTCCAGATTACCATGAGTTGAGCAGCATTTTTTCACTATTTTCTTCAGCATTGTTTCTGCTTTACAGACAACAAGCCATAGATTAAAATGTTTAAAATGATGAATCAAAATAAACTAGTCTCCTTTAAGTTGTTTATGCCAGATATTTTTGTTCCAAAAAATAGATTGACTAACAGAAAAAGTGAGAGAATGTAAGAAAAAATCTTTTGCTTAGGAAGTTGAAGGAGACTGATGGAAAAATGTTAGACTGGTCCATTATGAATTTGTTGTGTGGGCCAGAATTCAGTTGATCATGACTTTCAATTCTGGTTTTGCAAGGAAGGGCTGGAGAACTCCGTTATGCTTAAGCAGGCAACCTAGTCTCCATGAGGTGAGTGTCTCTACTTAGGCCAGTTTTAGTTTTGCAGAGGCTTCACTGAAATCCAAAAAGGCAATAGGTTTGTAGCAGAAGATTTGTGCCCCCAGGCAGTATAATTCAGTTTGTCTTTGTCCAGGTGATAGATCCCATTACAGTTCCTGTTTCTTTTGTTTTGTAGAAACAACTGGTCACTGTGATCCACATCTGGTCATCATGATACATACTGTAAGAACTAATTGACAAGCCATTCTGCTTCTGTACTTCTTTCTTACTTATCCCATATAAGCTCTAGACCACCAGAGATCAGGGCCTGAGATTTTGGAAATGATTATGATTACCTCCTGTCCACATAAATAAATCTACCTCCAAATCTTGGTTGTTACTGCTTACCATGACATCTGGAGTGTTGCCTGGGAAGACTGACCATGCTGAGCTCTTTGGTCACTGGTCATGCTCCACATGGCAAACAAGGACCTCTCCTTGTCCTAACAGGAAGCTGTATTCTCAAGATTTCTTGAATCTCTTCAAAGTCTGGAGAAGGATTCTTGTCTCTCCACCAAATGGCTCACATTGGACCCAAAAGTGAGGAGTACTCAGTTTGCTTGTCTGCTTGCCTGCTTGACTCTGGAAAGACAGCCCCCCACACCAGTCATGCCAGTTAGTCTGTCTGTCAGTCCTACTCAGCTTAAGCAGAAAGTGAGTCTAATCAGCTTTCATCAGGACCACTGTCAAGGGAATAGGGCTGGAATATTTGACCTCTGAGTGCCTATTGAATGAATGTCTGAGAGGAATGAACAGTGTAAGCAACAGACTATTCTATTTGTGCACCAAGACTGGGAAGCACTTGTCTCCATGGCTGATTGGACCCTTACTTCTGGTTCCATAGCAATGGACATATGGCATAACAGAGGCCTCATGCTCTCCTTAGCTAAGTTGCACCTAAGTGCCCACAAGAGAGAGGTACAGCAGGCAGGCATCTGAATGGTCTCTCCCTGAGGGACACTTGCCCTTTGTCTGTTGCACGTAGTTCAACAACACACACATAGGAAGTCAGAGATATAGGAATTAATTAGTCAAAACCTATAGTCACTGACTATAGGAAAAAGGGCTTTATGGAGTTAAAAATGAAACCAAACCATTCCCCATGTCAGAGAGAGAGAGAGAGAGAGAGAGAGAGAGAGAGAGAGAGAGAGAGAGAGAATCTTTGCTACCACATCAGCTTATATGCATTGTATTGGCCAACTTGATTTTTGCTCCCCAGTCCCATGCTACATGTGACTTTCCCCTTAGCTCTATGGAAGGCTGATACAATAACATTTTTTTAAAAAACAGCAAAGTCCTTCCAAATGTTAAAGATTTGACAAACATCCAAGGTACATTGATCATTCTCATAGATCAGAATAACTCCTTTACTCCCTGTACAGAGTCAATTCAGGAAGAAATCCTATAATAATAAAAACAAATCACAAATTCTTCATGGAAATTTTCAGTTTTGGGGACCTTGGCTAGGGCCTATCCTCGGACCACTGATAACCACAATGTTATTGCTTCTTTTTCAGCCTGATCTCAAAAGATAACATGTAACGTGCCCAGAAAAGATTTACCAGGAAAACAAGACAGGAGGAAAATGTAACAGAAGATGCACTCCCCAGCCAGTGTGCTTCACTTTGTTAGTTGTCCAGATAATAGTTCTCCTTATGGTTCCTGTTACTTTTGTTGTTGGAAATGGCTGGTCATGGTAATGCATAATGTAAGAACCAATCCCCACTTGACAAGCCATGCTGCCTCTGTGCTCCCTGCTTGCTTATCCTGAATAAGCCCTAGACCACCAGAGAGAAGATCTGATATTTTGGATATGATTCAGATAGTGTTCATTGATGTAAATGAGTCTGTCTTCAAATCCTAGGTGTCATTTTGGTGTTTCTGTTTCCCATTGCAGGTTTAAGGCAAGGACTGGAGATTCATAGGTGCCCACTGCTAGTTGAAAGGTCCTGTAAATATCTTATGTTAATGTCCTCAGTCTTTAAGTGGGATGACATAGGTTATGTAAACTTAGGGCCAGTCAACCTTATATTTCCAGCTTTTAGGCAGACACTCCCTAAATGATTAACATTCCTATATGCACAGTTGAGCAAGGATCTGACCCAATGCTTTAGTCATAAAGGAAACACACAATGTGAAAGTCAAATTTCCTTCTGCTTCTAGTTACCCATAGGCCATGTGTAGACTCAAGTGAAGAGATACTGTTTCGTTTTGTTTTACTTTTTTAACAAAATGAGATTCAAAGAAAATAAAAATCATGATTATGTGCAACAAGTTAAGGACTCAGGTGTATACCTTCTTTAATCCTCAGCATGGTCTCTCATTCTCTGTGAGGAAATATAAGAAGAATCATCAGTCATGAAGGTTTTGTGTCCAAAGTCTACATTTACCCTCTCAGATATTCAGCATGGCATCCTGCAAGCCCACCTCCAACCCGTAAAAGGATTGAGACACCTTTGGCCTCACCATTGACTTACTCTAGTAAAAAATAGTTGCTGTGCTTCTTTTGTGGGCTCCTTTAAAAAAAAAAAAGAGATAGAAAAAAAAGAAAAAAGAAAAAGAAAAAAAAGGGGCTAGGCCTAGTGATTTACATCTATAATTCCAGCAAGTTCTTGGGTCACTGAGGCAGGAAAATTAAATGTTCAAGTCCTACCTGGTCAACTCAAGAAAATCTTGTCTTAATATAAAACCTAAAAAAGACTAGGAATGTATTCTGGTGCTAAAGTTTTATATTTAATCTCCAGTACTTCACAATAAATAAATAGTGTTCTGGGAGTGTAGCTCAATGCTAGAACACTTGCTTAACATATCTTGCATCCTGGGTTTGATCCCCAGCTCTGCAGAGAAAAAGCAAAACAAAAAGTCAAAATGAAGTCACTGTTCCCTGGGTTTTTTATAGTAGAAGGTGCATCTTGAACTATACCCTGTGATGAGAGAGGAAGCAGTAATATAGAGAGCAGATATTGAGTAGACAAGCAACCTAGCAGCCTCTTCCAGAGAACAAGATGGCACCAAGTGCCTTGTGATGGTAGGCTGTGATTTTTAATTGCTACCTCTACCATATATGCCAGAAGGTTAGTATACCATAAAAGGAAAAGACATGGAGCAAGAGCAAGAGTCACTTGTTCAGTTCAGGGAAAGGAGAACAGCGATTATAAATTCCAAGATAACCATCCCATGAACAATATCTCCCTAAACCTCACAAAAACAGGGGAACCTGCTGATATACCAGAGCTCCAATGAACATCCTAAAAATTGACCACTTGAATTCCTTGTTTGAATCCCCTGCTTGGGGCATCTGGAGGTCCGTGAAAAAGACAGATCCCTTAATTCTCAAGACTGGAAAGCAGAACCAAGAATAGAATGATACCCTCCCAAGAATCTACATAAGACCAGGAAGCAAGTGCTCCCAGGTTCTCGTGGGGGGACTACATCTGGGTAAAAAGCTGACTCTTTGGGCTTATAAACAAAGAACGAAAACAATAACATAATGATTGAAAAAGAATAAAAAATCAGAAACAAAAACAAATACCGGACCGACCAAATAGCTCAGCAAATTCAAGCAGGTGCAGGGGCCAGGGATTCCATCCCTGGGTCTACAGTACCAGCCCCATCCCTGAGGTGCACTGAGATGCAATTGAAACTGGGCATGGTGGCACACACCTGTAATCCCAGTTCTTGGGAGATGTATAAACAGGCAGATCACTACGAGTCCAATCTAGTAGTGAGACCCTGCATACCCTGTAGACTCTCCCAGCCTACCAAAAAAAAAAAAAAAAAAAAAAAAAAAAAAAAAAAAAACCAAGAACAAAGAGAGAATGAACCAACATAAAACAATACAAACGGTACACAATTTCAAAGAATATAAAATTAATAATGGTTATTAAATTACATATTGTTATTATCAAATTTATTGCTCAAATGATCATATACAGGTGTGCAAGACTTGCCAAACAATTAAATATTAACTCTTCCATTCAATAAACCTTAATTTTTCCCTTGTTCTTTTTAGTTTTTATTATTTAATTTATTTTAAAGAGATTATAATAATAATAATAGATGAGACATTAAAGACAATCCACATTTAAAATAACAAATAATAAAATAACAAATTCAATCATGGTTGTTATATTGCACATTGCTGTCTTCAATGTAGTTGCTCAGATTACAAATATTAGCATACAGAGCTAGTTAAAGTAAACATTTTAAACATTAACTGCAACTTTTAAAAATTGATAGAAATTAGTAGTGCAATCATTTCTGCTACACTGCATATATATGCTTACATGATTTACCCCCTTCCTTGCTTTTCCAATCTTTTCTCCTTTCCCTCATCTCCA
>PVKN010041080.1:0-10621 GCA_004027915.1 Capromys pilorides
ACAAGATCTTAAAAAAAAAAAAATAAAGTGAACCTGTTGCTGTTTGTTATTCAGTTCATGTGGGTTCTACCGATCAAATTATTTAACATATAACATTCCTAAAACAGTGCCATATTTGATGTAATAAGCACAAAGATAGGAAAACTAGCTTTTGGCTATTTTAACTCAGGTCTCCTAAAATCAGTTATATTTACATAATTTCAATGTCCAAACTACGTATTTTATCAGAAGTTTGTTCAACTGTAAGTTTTATAGGACAGGGAAATTAAACACAAAGCCCAGAGAATTTGCAGCATCTATTGCATTATCTTAACAGTGACTCCAGATAAACTGCCAAAACAAACTTCTTCTTTTCCTCCTTACCCCTCAATAGAAATAAGCCTTTTGCATCTTAGGGTGTAATTTGCATCAAATGCTGGCACTATTTACAGTATCTGCTTTAGAAGGGCACAGCGTCTGCTCCTGTTTCAATTAAAGCCATTGGGTGATTATGCTTTCAAGGAACAATTAACCAGAGCAAAACCATTTCTCTTGCTCCAGCCCTTTTAGAGCTGGAGAGCGAAGACCCTTTCTCACCACCAGTGACACTGAAGTAATTATTTAATGTTAAGGTTCACTTCCTCGGGTGTAAATTTTGGCTTTAGTTGACACTAAAAAGAAACATCAATTTATTAGGAGGTAAAACTTGTTCTCCAGGAATGGGATAGTGGCGTTCATGAATTTATTGTAGTTTAAAGTTCTCACACATAAAGCAATTAGAGCTTTCCGACAAGCAGACCTGCTGCTGCAGGACGGCATACACAGTAACAGGCACGGCACGGACAGTGCTAAGGTGTAAGGTGCAGCTTCCATGACCAACTGCAGAAATGCAAACAACAATATGCACAGACAAATGAAGATGAGGCGCACTCCATTCAAGGGGCTCGAACAAACAGCACGGGTCCAGATTTTGCAGTCCCCAACACCTACGTCCTGGCTTTCCTGGAGTTGCCTTAACAAAGGTGGGAACTGAACCTGTGTGGACTCTCAGCAAAGTCCCACACAGGCAGTGCCTGATTTTCCTCATTAACCAACACAATGGTAGACAGACGGGTGAGGGGTTGCGAGTGCCCACAGCTGGTGAATGCCCAGATCCCACCTGCCCCGCGGAAACCAAGTGCACATCCCCCACTGCAGACAGCAAGGAGAGCGGACTGTTCCCTTGCACCACCTCCACCCCTGCCCACTCACAATACGCTCGCCCTTTGGAGTAACTGCTTCCAGGTGCTGACACTGGCGGGCTCTCGCTGAGCATGTTTTTTCCTAGTTAATTTTGGAAGCCTGAGACACAAAATCGCTGTAACATATTTATGCAATTTGGAGCAACAATTTCCATTGTTGTTTATCAGGTGCTCCTTAAACGCCAGGCACTGTGCAATTTGTTTGCACTAGGTAAGACTTACAGAGGTGAGAAAAATGGTAACTCAGTGTTCACATACCAATAAGATAAGGTCTTAAGCGATAAAGTTAATGTTTTTACAAAACAGAAGGAAGTGACCATTCCTTAAAAGAATGGGGGAGGCTGGGCCAGATACATTTCTACACATGCCCTAAATGTAGGCTGGTCTTGGAGTGAGGTGGAAGAACCTGTGAGACTGAGAAAAATGGCAACACAGGTCTGGGAAGCAGCTTGTGGATGGGGGTCTCTGGGCTGGGTGCTGATTTTCCTAAAAAGAGGCTGCTGAGGTGACAACTTGACACGACCTAACTGCTAAGGTGGCAAGGAAACAACAGGTCTTATAACCTAGCAGAAAACAAACAAAATGAAAGTGACCATGGTGAGGGAAAGATAAGACTGTAGAAGCCAGGCAGCTACAGGATGAAACAGCGTGTTGGAATGTGGGGTACACTAGGAGGGGCTGTGTTGGGTCTGCAGGGGACAACTGTATCAAGGCAAAAGACTGGCCTCAGGCATTTTTACACAAAATTCCCCCTCGTGGATCTGCAGAGACCTCTAATCCCTGAAAATTATGGGTGTGTACCTGTGTCTGTGTGGTCAGGACACCCGAGAGGGCTGGGCTTTTGGCCTTCCCCTTGTTCACAAATTAGCATATGTATGTGGCCCACACGCATGTAGTAGACATGTAAAGAAGTCTTCTGTGTTACATAACTCTTGGGAATTGCCTGCTGTGTCATGTCGTGCATAAGGGATGGGACTTCGCTGCCTTGCTCCCCATGGCTCCACATCTTTACTTTCGGCTGCCTGAATCTCAAGTGAGCCTTCCTGGCCTGGATTTGTTGTAGAACAAAACATACACAAGTACACTTGTTGTTTGGCCCCACGGCACCCCTGCCATGGTCAAGAAAAACTGCTCAGTGGGAAAACCACAGCCACTGGTGGATATAGAGGCTCCGTACCTGAGCCTAAGTTGGGACATCATTGTCAGAGGGAGGAGACAGACACAAGCCTGCCCATCCATGGCGTAGCCTACACATTCTGCTGCCACTGACAGCCTTGCACAGGGAGGCCAGAATAGCTGCACTGGCCCTGCTAACTCTGAGGCAGTCATTTGTTAGGACAGAAGGAAGACAGAAGCATATGTGACCCAGGGCCTGGAGGTCACAGCGAAGGGTTACATTAGGTGAACAGATTGTGCTGTCTATATCCTGGATTTTTCAGAGCAGCTGCAATTTCCACCAGTGTCTGCTCAGGGACAGGCTGCTTACAGTCAAGCCAAATGTGTCCCTTGAAGCTAAGTTGGACCAAGATGGCCCACAGAGTGTAAGGAGGCAGCAGAGAAGGGCTCTGCTGCAGGCGCTTTGTGTTGAAGCTCAGAGAGGACAGAGGATGGTTGCCCAGCAAGGTTCCACATCAGCCGGTGAGGGGTGAGAAGGGGCACCTCCTGAGTGGCAGAGCTGGCCAGGACCTGCCATTCCCATGCTCTCCTTACTGCAGCGAGCAACCACCCAGGTACTTATTAAATTCCTTACATCTCCGCTTTACATGAATGAGAAGAACAGCTTCTGCATAGTTCATCTTATTACTATAAATATCTAAGTGAAAAAAAGGTGACAATGAAGGCACATCCCACTCGATTTATTCTTGCTGGCAATCTTGCTGTGGAAAAAGAAGGAAAGGAAAAATACCAGCCTTGAAGTGTGAATGTAACATGAAAGAACCTGTGCTGAATCATGAACATGATTACGATATGAAAAGGTTCAAATTGAATTTTAAAATCTCTCATCATGGCAACTTGCAAATTCTTTGAATACGTGCATGTCAGTCTCAGTACAAGAGGAGGTGGAGCTTTTCAGACTCACTGGGGAAGGTGAAGATGTGGTGAGGCAGAAGCCCTAGGGTAAGGTACCCGGAAACCCTCAGCTCTGAGTCCCACAGCCCCATGGCCCTCTGGGCAAGCACCATCTTGTGCGCACTGCCGTGGCCGCATGTCTACAGGACTTGCTTCTGTCTGGGGTCAGAAGGGGGCTTTTGGAGGCCCGAGAGCCTGCTCCAGGCCCTGCGTTTCCTCAGCCCCGATGCGGCGCCAAGTCAGTGCTCTACACACCTTGCAGTCCCTAGGAGCCTTGGAGCTCTGCTGTCCAGATGAGTGTGCGCTCGCTCTCTCTCTCTCTCTCTCTCTCTCTCTCTCTCTCTCTCTCTCTCTCTCTCTCTCTCTCTCATTTTCTTTCACAAGTATTTATATTCTGTGTCTGCACCTCCCAGCCCAGGAACTCAAGCATACGTGTATGATATCCACGGTGCCCATAAGCCCACACCACAATGGGCTATGTATATCTGAGTCTGAAAACTGCACAATGTTCTTTTGTGATTCTTCTACCAAGCTTGTGACTTGTATTAAAACTAGACAGCATCATCTGAGGCTTCCTAAGCTGAACTTCCTCAACACACATGTGCACACACACACACACACACACATACCACACCATATATACACACCACATGCACATATACCACACCCACCCATCCCACACACACCACACACCACGGGCACACATACCACACACCCCCACACAGCAGGCACTTATGTATTTTTCAAGGCTCTGATGCCACAAAAGCACAACAAAATGTATCCCAAAGCAACTGTAGCACAATCATAAAATGAAGATGTGGAAAACTGGGAAATAAATTCAATACAATTGTGTTCACTGTATTAACTATCATTCTAAACAAGTATTTTCAAAACCTAAAAAACATAACCCACAACAAAAAGAACATTTTATCTAGCAATCACTACAAATACCATGAAAACTGAAGCAAAGATTAAAAAATGAAAACTTTCTTTTTCCAGTGTGCTACAGTTCCCATTCCATCCTATAGCTCCCTCCCTCCCTCCATACCTCCCTTCCTCTCTGCCTCCCTCTCTCAGTCCCTCCCTCTGGTGCTAGGGACTTAGCCCAGATCTTGCACATGTCAGGATGTGCTGTACCACTGAATGGGCACAGACCTTCAGCCCCACATTCTTGTAAAAAATTGCTGGTGCCAATCTAAAACAGTATCACCACCTGGCAATGAGACACAACCTCTGATTTAAAAATTGTTGCCACCTGAAAGTTGCTACTTAACACTTTATTTCAGAAGAAAAGTAGTGATATAATTGAGGCAAAAAAAGTCATCAATATATATGAGGTAGGAAACAACTTTTACAGAAGAAGCTGAAGAACCCAGAATCTTTAGAAATCATCTCCACTGGGTTTCTTCTTTCACTAGCATCTCCAGTGCTGTGGTTTCCTTAGATGCCTCCTCTATGTTTGGTTCACTATATTTTTCCATTTTTGTTGCCCATGTGATTAATGTAAGGGTGAAAGCCAAGCAAGAGGTAGGCTGGCACCCAGGAGAAATAAAAAAGTAGCTGATGCGATCAGCTCAGACTTTACTCTGAGGCCCTGCTCTGTCTGCCGCATTGCACCAACTAGGAAAGCAGGTGCCAAGCTCAGAAATAAAGAACATGCACAGGCCAAGAACCACGGGACTCGGCACAGCACTGTCCAGCAGGATTCTGCACGAGGAAGCGCTCTGTGCTGAAGCCCTTTGTTCTCCGCTGCAGGTGGCCACTGGACCTGGACGTGGGGCTGATCCATGCAGGAACTGGATTTTTTTGTTTCATTTAAGTTTAATGAACTGAAAGTTAAAGCGCCAAGAATCAGCAGTGTCTTTCACTCTGGGCAGCTGTAGCTCTTGAACTTATTGGAGATGAGCAAAACATATAGGGCTGCAGGCGCTGAGCAGGAGCAAACGAAGGGATATGGATCCTCGCTGTATTTTTTTCCATGGGACATTCCAAAAATGAAGACTGAGCCAGGCCAAAGGTGTTGTATGGAAAGTTGCATACTCTTTGAGAGAAACAAGAGGCAGGGCCATTGTTCACAGGTTTGGAAGTAGCTCAGGTTTAGGTTCTGCCCATCACTTACCAGCTTCATGATTCTAAGAAAGTTATGTCTCTTTGAGCTTCTACAACTCAGAGGCTGTGGTAAATAAGAAGCAAATGAGTCTTGTGAGGATGAGAAACACTGTATATTGAAGGAACAAACATGCTGTGGTTTATGGGTAGTGAACATGGGCAGTGGGCGCACCCAGGCAGATGTGAAAATAACACTCTCCCTCCAGCTTAGGATGACTACCAGTTAAAACGTGTAGGTGGAAAGAACAAGGATTTTAGTGACTTTACATATGTAACTCCAAGAAAAGGAGCAGGTAATCAACTAACTGGGAAACAGGATTGATTATCTAGACAGCAAATGGCTCAACTTCCCTGACCTAGGCAATTAGCAAAACCCAGAACACAGTAGCTGAACATAATCAGAAGATTTTGGAGCTTTTGAGAGAATGCCCGCAAGACCAACCATGAATGAATCCACCACAGAAACAGGTAACATGGTGCCTAAGCCTTTACACACCGATTCCTCCTGACAATTCTAAAAGATGAGTCCCATAATCCCCTTTTTACAGGTGATATAAGAGAGCAGAAAGGTTGAACAAGTTGCGCAAGATCAACTGCTATAGGAAGCAGGGCTGGGATTATGCCCAGGTGTACACACTTTACAGTACTGCCTTCCTATGAGGGGAGTCCATGGAAAGTTACCTTAGCATTTCACCCTAGAATTTATTTAAAATAAGAGCACACATTTAAAATCAAGGGTATGCTGGTACAATAAAAAAAAAAAAAAAAAAAAACACAGATGACAAGTACATAGAATCTTCTAAAAACAGACTAAAATACTGTAACAATCTGGGCTTATTTAATATAGGGCAACCAATTTTTTTTTTCCGGTACCAGGGATCAACCTCAGAACTCTGAGGTTGCAGGCAGGTGCTTATGCCACTGAGCTATCTCTCCAGCTCAAGTTCTTTATATTTTACTAATCCAAAGAAATACTGAATATAGATAATCTAGAGTCATAATGCCTTAATCATAAAACTTGGCTCACTTTCCATTCCAATATACTGCAAAAGAGGTCAGGAGCTTATTAAATGCTAAACTGATTACAGGCCAACACTAGCTTATAAAAGGAGTAAGCTCTGGTTTCTTTGAAAGCTCATAGTCATGTAGAACTAATGATACTTCCCAAATAATTAGAAGTTTGAATTCAGTGTCTTCTGGGATTTATCCACAAAGCAGAGTTTACTGTTCAGTGCAATCAGTGGGCACCAACACCACAGACTTTAAGAGAACTGTGATTTCAACAATGCTAGTGGGTACATTTGAAAAAAAGTGCTAAAATAATGGCAACTGAGGCGCTCTGAAATTAGACCTAACAAGGTAAGGAATTGCTGAGCAAGCCTCACTGCATTTGCAGGCCGTTCTCACATGACACAAGGTGCAGACATGGCCTGTAAGAGGTATAATCTTGTGTTATCAGTCTTGTGTGTGTGTTCAAAGCAAATGCTTTCCAAAGGGAAAAGAAAGCCAGAGAACAATGGAGTGCACATCCAGACTTCTTGCCAACACCTACACTTTGACCATTCACAGTGTGCAGTTATTGCCCATCTGGGCTAAAGGACAGTGGAGTCATTAACTTGCTGTGACTCTTGTCAGAAAAAGGAGTGAAGCACTTGTCACGCAGGCCCAACTAGGGGAGCACCTGGCGGGGAGCCTAGGTGAGCAAAACCAGGGAGAAGCTTCAGGGTCACAAGAGATAAGAGAGTCACCAAGGATTGGGGCAGTGGCTGCTGAAATGAAATGTCAGGAGAGTAAAGAAAGGATTCATTCAAACATGCCCATGATTTCTAGCAAGAGAAAGGCTCTCTGTTCCTAGAGTAGGAAGCATGGCATATGTGTGTGTGTGTGTGTGTGTGTGTGAGAGAGAGAGAGAGAGAGAGAGAGAGAGAGAGAGAGAGAGGAGAGAGAGAGAGAGGAGAGAAAGAGAGGAGAGAGAGATTACTACTCTGGGCATCAAGTGATGATGAGATCTTATGTGTTTCCTATCCTTATGGAGAACTGCACTGACAATAAATTGACTGAAATTGTACCATGTGAAAAAAGAATAGGGTTAACCTGACTGAGTTCAGCTTGCAACACTCACCCCAATTCTGATTTCATGAAGTCCAAGTGACTAGTAAGGAAATGCTACCAGAGTTGGCCTCGTGGGCTGGAAGATCCTCCAAGCAAGGGCAGTGCTCTTGAAATCTTTTCAACTATCTACTCTCTGATATGGTCACAGGCTTTCCTGGGACTATAGGAATAAAACCCATCACCCAACTCCAGGACACTGCCCAGCTAGAAGCTGTCACTACTCACCTGGAAACCCGAAACCCACAATCTCAGAAATGAAAATATTTTCCCCAAATGGTAGTGTTTGGGGTGAATGCTGACTGTACATCACCAAGAACCTACTGAGATTGCAGTGGTGTGGGGATGAGCTCATATTCCTCCTGAATAAAAGACAGTGTGCAGTTCACACCTCTGGATACTGATGTGTATGCTTTCATGTTTGCCAGGTTTATCAGGACTAGTTATGTTTGATGAAACAAATGAGTTGTCACTCACTCAACTGGAGACATGAGTTTAGATTTGTTGAACAAGCATTGCTGGAGGCCTCTGTTCTGAACTCTGCTCTTGTACTAGGCACAGACAATCCCAACCAAACCAAAACAAAGTCACTCCCATCATCAGACTGCGACCCTAGGGATGCAACCAGATTCCCAAGCAGATTGTTTTTTTCTATAAGTAGGAGCTTCCACAGAGCCACAACATGAAGGGCAGCAAGTGACACTGCAAATAAGAGTCACCCTTGCTGGAGGAACCATGTCCAGCTCCCTGGGTGAGGTAGCATGCATATGGGATCTTAAAAGAGAAGTACCATTTGGAAGTGATAAAGAAGGGGTCTGAGCTGGAAAGATGTGCAGCTAAGATGTTGCAAATAGACAAAAAAGGAGTGTCAGTTTATTTCTTGACCTAAAAAGAATGAGAGAAGAGTAGAGGGTCATATTAGAAAGACATAGGCACAGAATAATTTACAATGGGATTGGGAGTCCCTAGGAATATTTTCTGTAAGGTCAACATAACATTGTTCAGTCTGTGTGCCTGTCTGTTCAACCACTCAATTTTGCCTTTTGGGGTACAAAACCCGCAACAGGCAATGCACAGTGTGGGGCATCTGGCCTGCGGCATGGGCTGCAGACCTCCGTGTGAAGAGTCCAGAAAGGTCTTTTCTGCTGGAGTGCCTGAAACCACAGTGTGAGCAACACAGCACGCCAACTCACGGAGGGCGGAGTCTGCTGAGAATCACTAATGAGCTGCAATCCAGGATCCCTGTTGTTCATGGCAAAGGCACCAAAGCAATAAACACTGGAGGATAAGAGGTAACCGGAAACAAAGCAACTAAACTAGGTTAATATCCTATGTGCTAATTTAGGCAATTATTATTTTCATAACACATGAAGAGTAAACATGAACAAAATAATGGTTAATTAAAACCCCACACATGTAGGTCCACTCACAGAAGGAAATGAATAGCAAATCACTAACATAACTTTTGCCCAAAGCAGAAAAATGAATATTTGCTCAGTAGAGGGCTGTGAATTCAAAAGAAAGAGCCACCAAATGATAGAGAAAAGGCAGGAGCTATAGAAATATTCCTTCTGTTTTGGACCAACCCTGCAAGAAAAATGGGAAAGTTTCTGTTCGTTGCAAAGGTGGACTTTTCTCCTTGGGCTCTAGCGCTGTTGAACACAGTGAAGGCTGGCTGCTGCTTACTTCTGCAATGGGCAGCGGCATGCAACATCTGACTTCAACCTCCCTGTGCACCTTGTAATCTCTAGGAATTAACCCAAGGTGTACAACAGCAGGGCACGCAATGTGGCATAAATACACTGGAAATGGACACATCGGCGAGGTCTCCAGTATGCTAGAAGGGACAGCTCTGAGGCTCTCAATAGAGAGCAGCACTTGCTGAATTATTCTCTGTAAAATGTGAGGTAGCAGAATGAGTGAAGATCAAGGTCCAAACGAGTGAAGACTGGTCATGTCTTTTCCTACTTTGAGGAACACCAAAGCACATGCCAGTGACAGTTTTCACAGCTGTAGCACAGTGATTTGTAGTTTCACTGTGTACAACTACTTGAAAACCAAACTGCATGTAAAGGTCCTCTGTTTCTAAGTCACTAAGTACTACTTTTAGTTTCCCTCCTAGCTGAACACAAACACACACACTCTTAGTTATTTTCATAGCATATGAATTGCAAAATGCACTAGTAAAAAGCAAGCAGTAGTGTTTCTGAAGCTTACTGACCAATTCATTCATAGTACTTCATAGTGAGAGCATTTACTCAGAGGATTTCAAGAAATCATCTGGCCTTGACCCTAGACTTCTAATTGAAAGATAGCCAACAGATTGAAAGATATTTAAAACAGATAATAGATTTCTCCCCTGAAGAATCTTAACACCCCCACAGAATTCCACCCTGACATCTCACCAAGTCTTTTTTTTTTCCCTAAAATATAGCCAGTGAATCCAGCCAGCCAGTGAGCCAGCTATCCCTTAAACTTATTTCTTCTAATCTCAGCCTTTAGGGTAATGGGGGCAAGCCTGTGAGCTCATTTTCATAATGGTCTTTCTGTTCCTGAGAATATGAACTAGGTCTCCATCCAGCCTTCTCTCTGTAAGCTGAACACTTCTCAGTTTTTCTTCAACTTTCACAACGGGCCTCTCACCTACTCCTATGGCACTGCTAGAAGCTGCATCTTTCCTATGTGTTCTTTCATCATGCATCCAGCAAATCAGAACATGCTCATATTAAAATCAAGGAAGTCATCTGTCTGTAACCTCAGTACTCTGGGAGACTGAGGCAGGAAGAGCACAAATTTGAGCCCAACCTGGGTAATATAGTGAGATCTTGTCTCAAAATAATAAAGGGGTGGTGTGTGTGTGTGTGTGTGTGTGTGTGTGTGTGTGTGTGTAGACATGTATGCATGTTGGGATACAACTCAATGTGAAGGCTCTGGATTCAATCCCCAGTAACACACACACACACACACACACACACACACACACACACGCACACAAGCTACAAAATTAAAAATTTATAAAGCAAACCATGAATTTGCCAGATTTTCAGAGTAACTAGGATGTTGCAAGATTCTATCAGGGGAGAAGCCTCATTATAGCCTGGAAAGAGAACCTA
>PVKN010041081.1:0-10624 GCA_004027915.1 Capromys pilorides
CCCAGGTGTGCACACATTTCTATTCAATGCCTATTATATATTACACCAGGCAAGTACTTAAGCATTTAACAAAAAGAACATGAGAAATTGTAAATATTGTTTGCATACTGTAATGAGCTTGCAAGGAAATCTCTAGTTAAATACAGCCTTCCAATTATCTCAGAAATTGTGTTAGTGTGTTATTATCTCTGAAAATGATGTTGGAAAAGAGTGTGAAGCCATCTCTGATTCCACATGTGAGCTGGAGTTAGATGTGATGTACATAAGCAGCCTGTACTTACACTGGGCTGTGAAGCCAACCGCTGGACTATGGCCAGCAGATCTTGTAGAGCTACATTCCACATGTGACATCTGTTCTGCCTAATGAATTCACCTGGCAACATTCACAGTGAGGGGGGATTGGCAACAGGACCCACTGCCCATTATGGCCCATGAATACACAGACACAGCCGTAGAACAGTGTCAAGTTCCTAGTAAGCATTTCCAAATATTACACACAAATCTTGTCTAGTATAAATATGAGAAATGAAAGCCAGTGCATCATCCTATGCTCATTATTGCTTGCTCTGATATCCTAAGGCATTGGCTCTTTCACTTAAGGTTGCTATGTGATCCATTATTCCACTTTCAGTAAATAAAATGTAAGAATTTTAATATATTGCATAGTTTTGTTTACCATTTAAACAACATGAATGCTTATATTAAGGTCATCATTCTTTGATGATCACAGAATCTAAATGCACTTGAATTAACATGTGTTTATTGAATGTGTTATGTTATAGAAACTGCCCTAGTCTAGGTGCTGGAGGTTATCAGTAACCAAGACTGATCAAAAAAAAAAAAAGGAAAAAAAAATCTCCATTCAAAAAGACCTTTTGTTTTGTGGAAATGAGGGGAAAAAAAACAAATATATAATTCATGTCTTAGAAACTGCTACATTTTATGAAAGAACTCTCAGGAACTATAGAAAGGCAATATTTGTGAACAGAGTGGTCAGTGTGAAAAATCATTTCTGAAAACACAATATTTGAACAAACACTTAAAAGAATTACAAAAGAAGGCACCACTTATGTACAAAGGCAGAGTCCAAGCAGTTAAAGCTACCAGTTAGCATCCCTGAGCCAGGAGAAAACCAGGAACCCAGTGAGGCTGATGGAACAGTGAGTAACGGTGGAAAAGTGACTGATGGGGAGAGGTGTGGAAACCATCCTCTGGCTTCATCTCTGAAGGCAAGGCTATACTAGTCTAGTTGGGTTGTCATAACAAAATATTGTTCCTAGATGACTGAAACAGCAAATATTTATCTTCCAACCATTCTACAGGACAAAATTCTAGGTCCTAGGACCTCTAGGAGTGGTTTCTGGTAAATGCTCTTTCTCAAAGGTGCATATCTCCTCCTGAGATCTTCGTATGTTGTGTTGGTCCCTCTACTGGAGTACAGAGAGAGAGAGAGGGCTCTGTTTTCCCCTTTCCTGTTACTGCCCCTGTGCTATTGGATTGGGAATTCACTCTTTCTGACCCCCCAGAAGCTTTGGTTACCTCCTTCAAGGGTCAGATTCTAACAATAATCATGCTCTGAAATGGAGCTTGTAATTTTGCCCCCTGACTACTCAAAGGTTTATGTTCTCACTTGCCAAATGCATGCCCTACATCCTAAGGGCATCAAAAATCTGTAATCATAGTAGAATAGACTTCAAGATCAAGTTCATCTAAGCATCACCTAAAAGTGACAAGAGTGACATGCAAGTTATGACTCCCCTAGAGACAAAGTTCCTTGCCATCATTGGACCTGTAAAACACCACACTTTATGTGTTTTCAAAATGCAAGAAGTGGGCAGGAATAGCAAAGATATTCTCATTCCAAAAGTGAGAAAGAAGAAAGGTGTAATGCCTCCTAGCAAGTACAAAATCTAGCAAGGCAAGTTCCATGTGCTGTGGAGGCTCAGGAATATTACTTTTTGGCTGGTTGTTTTGCCTCCTGCCCTCCAAACCCAGTGGGGTACCAATACAACCCTTGAAACTGGATTCCAGGAGATAACTCAATTTTCAAAACTGAAGAGGAGATGTCCTTGGTCTCTTGTCACGTAAGCTCTGGGATTGTGGTAGAATGTAGCTCTGATGGTCTCTCAGTCACCTGTGGAGCCATCCTTCCTGCCTCTGGAAGAAGAGCCATGCTCCTGTCATGATAACACAGCTCCACTGCTGTTCTGTCTTTCTAAGAAACAGCTGATTGAATTCGTAGGTGGCCTCCATGGCCTGATTGTTCACAGCACCTTTGTTTGTCCTTTTCAGAACACAGCTTTGTGCCTTTTGCAATATGAACAGGCCAAAACCTTCTCAAGCCCTTACATTCTGGTATCTTTTTATTTAACATTATCTTTGTTCGCTTTATGGCTTTCCACTTCCCTTTTCCCTTGAGCAGTGAAGCTCTTGCAAACTGAAACTGCAACATATTGCTTTGCACTCTCTTCGGCTAAACACTGGACTTCAGCTAAATCTGTGATCGTAAGTTTTACTATCCAAGAGACTTTAGGTTCAGCTAAGTTGTTGGCCCCTTGGGGACGCGGCTAACCTTTCTTACCATTCCCCTCACACATTCTTCATTTCTGTAAGAGACCTCGCTAGAAGCACATTTGCTGCTATTCCTGGTATTTTTTTTTTTTTTTTAAGACAACAGCTTTCTCTTTAGTTCTTTTAGATCAACTGTCTTAAGTGTCATGCTAGTCATGCTTACTAGAGAGTTACCTCTACTTACCTGTCGCCTCTTCCAAAACCCAGCTCAGCCACAGAGAGAAAACCACCAGAATGTTTTGAGCAGGCAAACAAGGCAAACTGACTTACCTTACCAGAATTACTGAGACTTCCATGGAGAGAACTGATTGAGGAGAACATGGACAAAACTAAGACCAGTTTGAAGGTTCTGAAGATGAAATCAGATGAGCTGGCTGGTCATGTGACCTGGAATGGGACCAAAGAGAGAAGACAAGGGGGCTTCAAGGGTGTGGGTTTGAGGGATCTTCAAGCATTAGTGATCATGCATTGAGCTAAGAGAGGCTGGCAGCATAGCACATCTGTGTGGGAACCACAGTGATTCTTATGAAATGTCTTAAAGGTGAGGCATCTGCCAATTCCCCACTCGTGTTACTGCATGTACTGTGCATATCCATAGCTGAACTCCAGCAGAAATGGCAATCCACTCAGGATCCCTTCTGCCTCTCAGGAGCTATTCCTCTCCCCTACTCCTACTCCCTAATCCTCATCCCCACTCCGTTTCCCAATAAGTTTTCCTAGTCATAAATAAATAAATAAAGAGATAGATAGATAGATAAATACATAAATACATAAATAAATAAATAAATAAATAAATAAATAAATAAATAATAAATTTCAGTAGAAAGATCTGGGACAGTTCTATGGCTACAAATGAGGACACAGATCTGAGTGCAAAGCCTAGGACAACCGTCAACCTTTGACTGCTATTTCAAAACAGAGAGACTTGGGCAATCCCTAAGGCCATGATGTACATGAGGAAAAGACCTGAGAATCCATCTCTGGGGTGCTCTACTCTAGGTGGCCCAGGGAGATAAGGAAATCTAGCAGAGTGACTAAAAGAACTTAGAGAAAAAGAGGAGCCAATTGGAGAAAGCATTTCAAGGATAAGATGAACTGTCTTAAGTGTCATGCAACTAAAAATAAAATAAGATCCAATAAAATAAGAAAGGAGAACTGATCTGGAGTTATGTAGTGTATGCCTTGCCTTGGAGTAGGGAGAAACTAAGAATTGCTAAGGAGCCCTGGTAGCAATTGTTAAATAATGGGAAATCCAGCAAGAATGGCATGAAATCAACTGAGTCCAGGAAAAGAGACACTATCTGAGGATACTTGACTGTAAAAATTAGGCAGTGCATCAACGAGGTTTTGTTCATTCTGAATGTTTTCTTTAATTAGTAGAGATGCAGAAGGCATGGTGTAAGTGGATTGTGCAGGATGGGCCTTGAGGAGGAGATGCTGGGTGGTCAAGAGGTGAGAGAGGCATTGTCGGGTGCAGTGTGTGTGTGGCTGAAGGAAGTGGGCTTCCTGGTCTTGTGAAGAGGAGGCTCAAGGAGGGAGAGGTAGCAGCACTGATAAGGAGGCAGGGAAGAGACGAGGAAGCAGAGCTCACTAGTGAAGGGAAGTGGGTAGGTTCTACCCAATGTGGCCTACGAATGCCATGTGGTAGAGATGAAGAGAGAGAATCGCGAAGGGCACACAGGGAAAGTTTTCATTGCTCCCAAGACATGAGACATTCCCTAACCAAGGAAGCTCATGCAGATCAATGCAAGCTCTTTCCACATCCCTCAAGATGCTCACTGCCAAGTTAAGGCAAATCAATGTGGGTATGAATGTGACATGTGATTATTATTAGTGTAGTGAATTATTATTATTCACTACAGAATGGTCCTCCATTTATATCCCCCTTTTTTGTTTTGTTTTGTCAGAGATGGGTGTTCCATGGCCACTCAAATATCATAGGTGCATGCATTCAGCAAAATAACTCAACATAGTCCAATTAACCATAAGAGCAGTGAGTTAGCAGCAGAACTGGCAATGCCAGAGGTTAGGGTAGATATACAGCTGCTTTATCTTAGCTCAATGAGAAGAAAGGTTCATACTAATAGAATTTAGACAAGATATCATGTCTGCCTCTTGTACTCTGAACAACTACTATGAAAACAACAATATGCAATATATTAATTATTGTAACTGTCCTACTAACCTGTTTTGAAATTGTCTCATTGCTATTTCTTTCTCATTAAAATAAATAAAATAAAATAAAAAATTAGTAAGAGTAGTGGTAGTAGCGTAGTAGCAATAATAGTAGTATGGCTCTTATTATACAATACAAAGAATTGAGCCTAAACCATTTGCAGTTAGGTCCTGCAACATTTTCATTTTTTCTTTTTCTTTGAAGTGTCCCTGAGTCACAGAGCGGTCTAGGCTGACCTGACACTAGAGTGCTGGGATTGCAGAGCTCTGGACCTGCACCTAGCTAACATGGCTTCTTCCCCAAACTGTGTTTGCCTCATTGCCTTGGGATACCCTGGCGGGCGCATTCATACCAGAGAGACTGGACCGACCGTGCCTGCGGCGTCCTCAGCTCCTCTGCGCACCTCGCGGTGGCGTGTGCTTTTCTCGTCATCAAGATTTCAATTTGCACATCTCTGTTATTTCTCGTGCCTGCCTCTGCAGCCTTGCAGAACACGTTAAGCGTTAGAGTCGAGCCTGTCCAGCAGGACACCCAGAGCTGTAGTCGAGAGCTAAGTGCCTGAGCAGGCTGCGGGACCTGCCCCACGTGCGCACCGCCATTGTGGGGATAACCAGGCCTGACACACATTTTGTGAGGACTGAAGCCTTTCGCACGATGAAAGCTTAGCAGGATAAGAGGCCTTGCGGGCTGGAACTGTGGCGGGGCTGCCAGCATAATTCATTCTTTTCTTCACCTAATGTCTTATCTTTATCTTTTATTCCGTTTTTATTTTTGTATTTAGTTCAGGGTCTGTAGGACCTACAGGGTTTCACTACATAGGTGAGACTCGGAGTGATTCTCTTGTTTTCAGCCTTCCAAGCACTGAGATTACAGGCACATGCCACCACACCCAGTCTGTCACCAGCTCAGCGTGTCCGGGGGGATGGGGCCAGCACGGCATGCCAGGGATGGAACCCCGGCCGCTGCGCTCTGCATAAGCAGGCACTTTAGTCTGCTGAGTTATCTGGCTGGCCTTTTATCACTTTTCTTACCATCATGCCAACTCTTTCGACGGAGCACATGTAATTCACCTTTGGCCTCTGCATTGCTCAGCTCCTGTGTGTGACGAAGCTTTACCAGGAACGGATCCTGCAAGGTGCGCTTCTCCTGTTCATTGGTTCTTACGTAGCTGTTTGTCTCTGCTCTGAGGGGACGTGGACCCGTGCGGTCTGAATCCAGGAGAGCAGCAAGGCGGGCTCAGGCTCAGGGCTCTGGCTTCTCCACTGAGCTTTCTCCAGACAGCTGTGCTTTGTGTCAAGCAGAGACAGAGGCTGCTGTCCAGAAGGGTGACACTGTTTATCTGCGCTCTTCGAATCAGCCATCGATTGGTCAGCCTTGAGGACTCATATCTGTTGTGATTTATGATAGAAAAGGACTCCTAATGAAAAAGCAAAGAGATTTTATGCTTCAGCACCTCGACAACTAGGTACCACAGTGACTCAGGTTAAACAAAGCCAGCCTGTTTATTTATCCTAAAGGTATTCAATAAAAATGAAAGTCCAAATAGAAAATTGATGGCTAAGTTTATGGTGCAGTCTACCTAAAAAGAAGAGAGTAATCCACCAAGCATATCATTTACAAAGAAATAAAGATGACTAAGTAGATTAAAAGAATGTATATATTATTGAAAGCCATTTTGAAATTAAAAAAAAAAAACAGGAAAGACTGTGGAAGTTGTTCAGTACAAGAATATTTAAATGCTCGTTCTATAAAGCTATCATTTATCAAGTACATAATTTATGTCAAGTATGTTCTATTTCTGTACATATATTATCTCACATATTCTCAAAAAAGTGCTGCGATGTATATTCTATAATTATTCAAATTTTGCAGGAAGAAATCAAGAATCATAAAATTTAGGTCATTTGTTCAGTGTCACACAAATGATATGGAAGGAAGATGCGCTGAGGAGGAGCAGCCTCGGGTATAGAGGGGACGGTGCCTAGCTGGGCCCTCGCACTGTCACTCAGTGACAGGGTGACGAAGACCCTTCTGTCCCAGCATGCATTTGGTACAAATGGAGGCATGGATAAAACACTCTTGTGCTCAGACCCAAGCCTGCCTCTTATGATATCTTTGGCCTCCAATTTCCTTCTCTTAAACTTAGCTTAGTCATTTCTGTTTCGTCCATCACATGACTGTGATGTCGGGTGAGGCATGCTACTGCAAGGGGCACAGGCTGTGAAATGCCTCACACCCAGGCTTCCCCCCCCTCCGTGAAGCGCTGTATGCAAGAAAGAGTTGGCTGTCACTGCTATGTGCTCCCATCTGCCTTCTAGGAGAGCATACTGGCTTGGGTGCTGTCCGTTATTCCCTCTTTAATGATGCAAACACTCTCTTTCACCATCTTCCACGTCTTTAATGAGCTCCAACTGTATAGATGTCTGCAGCCAAAATAATCAATGTAGTCTCTACCCTTGAGTTTCTAACAAAGTTTATCTGGCTTTGAAAGCCTTTTCCAGTGCACGAGGCAGCAACACATTCCTCAGCTCTTCTAGAACAGAGGCTGTACTTCCTTATGTGATGCTAAGCAATTAACATGCTTTCTCTATCATATTTCTTTGCACGTATGCAGACTAAAATTTTAAGGAGATTTCAGCAGAAAGTGACATCTTCTATGTTCACAAGTATATGACATTGTGTACATGATAGGTATTTGCCAACTTGCTAATGAATATAATTTTTAAAAATATTTATATTCTAGAATTCATTTTGTAGAACTATTCTTCCTAAGTATCCATCACTTTGTTTTTTAAAACATAAATTTATGGCCAAATAGCTCAGTGAATTAAAATGCCTGCATAGGCAGACGCAGAGGCCAGGGTTCAATCCCTGGCCTCCCATGCTGGTCCATCCCGGGATGCACTGAGACAGCAATTGAGATTGGGGGTGGTGGCAAGCACCTGTAATCCCAGCTCCTGGGAAGCTGAACACAGGCAGATCACTACAAGTTGAATATAGATAGTGAAACCATGTAGATCCTGTAGATCCTGGCCTAAAATACAAAATAAAAATTAATTAATTAATTAATTGAAAATAAATAATCATTATACGTTAGAATGGACCGAAATTATTTGGCCCTTTCTTGTTTCACCATTTTCTTTTAGATTATTTGAACATGATGCAGTTGCATAAAATCAAAATCTACTTGTGGATACTTTTTATTTTTCAAAACAAGAGCAATAACTATTTATAACCACCTCTAAAATTAACAACAACAACATCTTAGCTGCTGCTAAGGCTGCACATCAGCATTTCTCAAAAGTGCCCTGCATGTTTCCCAAGGAGAGGTAGAGACCATCAGGCTCCGCTTGCACCAGGCCACACCACCTGTGACCCTGTTTCTGCAGAGCTTACAGCTTCTCTCCATGCTCTTGCAAACAAAATGATAGATGGAAGTGTGTGTGTGTGTGTGTGTGTGTGTGTGTGTGTGTGTGTGTGTGTCTACAGAGTTGGATCACAATTCAAATCAGCTAAATGTTACTGTTAGTAATTAAAATATAGAATACATATGGGAGAGAGAGAGAGAGAGAGAGAGAGAGAGAGAGAGAGAGAGAGAGAGAGAGAGAGAAAGAAAGAGATCAGACTTCAATACTACAATAGACAGTGAAGGAAACAAGGTTAGCCCTGGCACTGTCACGAGAGCTGGCACCACAGACCACAGCCTGGCTTCTCTGCAATCCATAAGCGCAGTGAGAAATGCACACTTTCTGGGAACTCACAAACATGAGTGCAACAATCCCGCACGTTGACCCTCACCTAAGTGTTAGCGGGCGTTTGTGCACAACTTACCAATACGCAAAGCACTGCCACTTCTTTTTATTATCAGTTATGCAGGTTTACGTTTTCATCTTTTAGCCACATGTATTTTTAAATGTCTTAATGCATGTGGACAGTACATTTTCCTTAGGTAACAGTCCTTGTGTGGAGCCAGCAAACACACACGAGGCCGCTTACATCCTTCCCTGCTCCCTTTACCCTCTTCCTCATCCTCCCTCTTCTCTGGATTCCCTCTCCACTGACAATTTGTCCCTCTACTTCCCAGTCTATCTTCTGGTTCCTTCCTCATATATGACTTGGCTTTCTCATGCAAAGAAAACCTTATGATACCTAAGCTGGTCTCTCTGACTTGTTTCCCTTAACTGTTTGGCCCCAGGTGCTTCCATTTCCCTACAAGTCTGTCTCCCTTCTTGGCATGCAGAGCACTGGTAGACCACTGCGTTCAAAGGCCACCATCTCTTCATCCATTCAGCTGTTGATTGACATACAAGCCACCTTCAAGAAGTAGCCAGCACTGGCATGCATGAGCTTCTATAAACATAGGTATGCATGTATCACAGCCACATATCCTTACCTCTTTGGGGAAGATACCCAGAAGAAGAATAGCAGAGTTAAATGGTATTTTAGTATTAGGTTTTAGAGGACTCTCCATACTGATGTCCATACTCTTTATTTCTAGCTTACATTTTCGCCAACAGTGTAGGACTTCTCTTTCTACACAGCATTGTCAGAATTTGTAGTTAGTTGATCTCTTGACAATGGCTATTCTTTTGAGGTTGTGTGCCATCTCAGAGTGATTTTAATTTGCATTCCTCTAACAGTCACCAACATGGAGCATTGCTTCTAGTATGCACTATCTATCTTTACTTCTTTATCTTGATGTGTCTGCTCATTTCACTTGCCCTTCTGTGAGAGGGAATTTTATTTTGGAGGCTCTAAACTTTCTTTGAGTTCTTTATATAATCTAGATATTAGTTCTGTGTCAGAGGAATACATTACAAAATATTTTTCCAATATGTTGGATTTCTTTTCACTCTGTTGGTTGTTTCTTTTGCTGTACAGAAACTCTTTTAACTTGTTATGAGCCATTTGTTGATTCTTGATACTATTTCCCATGTGTTAGGGTTCTGTTCAGAAAGTCTTCACCTGCACTGAAGGTGAAGTCTTCGTCTACAAGAGCTTTACCTATTTTATCTTCTAGAAGATTCAGTGTTTCTGCTTTAACATTTACTTCTTTGATCTATTTTCATCTCAGTTTATTGCATGATGAACAGTCAGGGTCTAGAGTGTTGTTTATATTTTAATATGTGTTTAGTTTTATAAATATCTGTTTGCTGTCCGTATGATTACATTTACCATGGGACATTGATACACTACAGAAAACATCTCAATTCTTTCTGCATCCCCTTTGCATCACCCTTTCCCCATCTCTTGGTCCCCTATTCATCTTCAGCAGGTCTTCAAGAATCTACTGGCAGGTGAAAGGTCCTGAGTTCCATTCCCAACACCAAAAACATATAAACAAAACCTCTCAGCAGTGGGTCTGTCCCCCGGTTGTCTATTACCTAACTTTTAGTTTTATGAATGAATTTATTTATACTTTGCTTTTCTCATATAAGGCAACCAGACACTATTGAAGTATTATTTTGCAAGGACACAGATTTGTAGTTTACAAATAGTTTGGGGAAAATATATCTTTTTAAAGCCTACTTTGTCTCATTATATTCCACAGATGTTTGTGACACACACACACACACACACACACACACACACTATAGAACTTACAGGATGTAAACCCGATGCGAAGCCCAGCAATTGTCTTCATTCATGTTGTCATATTTTTATTGTATTTATGATTTTGCTTTTTTTGTGGCACTGGAGTTTGAACTCACAACCTTGCAAATGACAGGCAGGCACCTGTGCCACAAATCGATCTCCCCAGCTCCAACTTTCTTATGATTTTTCATTTGGGTTTTAGAGCATTTAATTTTATCAATCATCCCAACAAGTCAAATGCACTTAATATTTAATATTTTCAAATTATGCCTTAAAATTAGT
>PVKN010041082.1:0-10615 GCA_004027915.1 Capromys pilorides
CAATTTAACATTCTTTTAATGTTAGAATTAACATTTTAAATATATTTTTAAAGTTGTTAAGATCATTAAAACCATAAATACTACACATATAAATATATTGTACTGTACACTACCACAAAATCCTGTGATATAGCGAAAAACCCACAATATATAATTTAGATTACTTTAAAAATTTATTTTATGTATTTAGTACAGGGTCTACAGGGTCTCACTATATAAATCGGACTCATAGTGATTCTCCTGTTTTCAGCCTCCCACATATCACCACGCCCAGTCTCAATCATCATCTCAGCGTCCCCTGGGTGTGGGGCCAGCACAGCAGGGATCAAACCCTGGTCCCAGTGCTCTGCCTAAGCAGGCACTTTAGTCCGCTGAGCTATCTGGCCAGCCCTAGATTAATATTTTCTGAAAACCCGCAAGACAGTGAGTCCACAAAAGTCAAACTATAAAATAGCAAGGGACTACTGTACTGCCAAGGTACTAATAAAATTTTTTAAAGAAATGTTTATCTGAACTTCCTCCTCCATCTAAACAAGTTCAAAGGATGGGAGTGCCATCCTTTTCATGTAAGTAATAAAAATCCTAACAAAATTTATGAAACAACTATTTCTGGACACTCTAAAAGTAATTCCCAGGGGCTGGGAGATAGCTCAGTGGAATAAGTGCTTGCCTGGCAAGCGCAAGGTTCTGAGTTCAATTTCTGGTACCACCACAATAAATAAAAATAAAAAGTAAAAGTAATTCCCAGGCTGCAGCACAAGAAGGGACTCCCTAACAGGAGTCTAAAACCAGAATTTGGGAGGCTCACTCAGGGTAGCGTTTGGAAAGCAGTGCCTGAGAGGAAGAACCTACACAGAATATAGCTTCAGAAATTTGTATAGAAATTTGTATCCTGAATCTTTGCTACATATTTATATATGCATGCATAAAGGAAAACCACATATGACTGGAAAAGTCAGCTCTTCAAGAAGGAATTACCCAGAAGTTTTAAGGCTAAATTTTCAGAGATCACGTAGAGCCAGAAATTTTTTCAAACACCCTATCAAACAGAATACACACATATTCTTTCCACTACAAAGGGAACTTTCACCAGGACCTACCATAAGCATGGCCATAAAATGAATCTCAAGAAATAAAAAAAGAGGTAGGTGCAAGCTGGCAAGATAAAAGCAAGAGCATCTGAGGTAGATGGCATCTCCCTGGCTATTCTGCCCATCCACCTGGCAGCTGTCGGCTCCAGCTCAGCTTTATCACAAGCTTGTGGATCATTATGGAAATCTTAGAAATTAAGACCTCTAAAAATGTTGGAACTCGGGGCTGGGAAGATAGTTCCATGGCACAGGTGCCTGCCTGGCAAGTGCAAGGTTGTGAGTTTGAACCCCAGTCCCGCAAAAAAAAAAAAGGATAAAAATGTTGGAACTGGATTGGTGAGTGCTTCAGCACTGGGGCAATATCGTGAAATTATAGACTTAAGTGAATGAAGAGAAAACGTAGATGTCAGTTTTAATCATTTGGTTGTGGTTCTGCAATTGCCTCCTGCACATTAGCCATGGAATGAGTGAAAGAGAAGATAGTGGAGGAATACCAGATCACCAAAACACAAACATCACCAAGGAGCTGACTTCTGCCAGGGAAGCTGCATTGCTCCGTGCTGGCAGAAGGTGCAGTCAGCCTCCAAGGCTGATTACTAACTGAAGCAAACACCCAAGAAATGAGACAGAAGCGTGCCCTTGGCAAAGTTTCAGCAGGGCTGTCTGTCCACCTCTTCAACATCACCTTCCATGTCCAGGTACTTTTTGCACTACTTAAAAAGGAAAAAAAGAAAAAAGAAAAAAAAAAACCTTTTGAGAGTTGCACAATATTTACCATCCACACTGCTACTAATGCTACCAAATACAATGTTTATTTGTTCCAATCCTGTGGTTACTTTCAGCAAACTTTTACTGCCTTCATGAAATGTCTATTTTGATTTACATGTGTGGCCTCAGAACTGAAACCTGTGAAGCCCTAAGTTTTGATAGGCCAAGGAATACATAAATACCTAATTTTAATTAAAACTGTTGAGAAAGATTGCCAGTAGAATCTTTGGTCCGATTACTTGATCGAACCAACTGTTGTACATATACACGAAATAAAACGATGAACTGAGCGTATCCAAAGAGAGGCTGAGACAGTGTCCTGCAGGGGTAAAGGCCTTGGGACTGTGAAGCCAGGGAAACCAAGAAGCCCTCTGCCAGATACACTCATTTGGTCTGCTGGGGTGAGAAGCAGGCAGGCAGGGTCCCAAACCGCTGTCACTTCCTAGCTAATTACTGTACTACACACCCGCCACCACCACTCCCGCCTATCCGCAGTACCCCACGCCCTATCCCGACACCTCACCTTGTAGTCCACCACCTCCGTCAAATCGATTTGGATGGGCGGCGGCTCGCGCAAGCAACACATAAAGAAACTCGTGTCGAAGAGGTGGCGTTTTTCACCAGTACTCGGCGTGAGCCACCCGATCCAGTCGTGCAGCGCCCAGATGTTGGGCGTGCAGTCCAGGTGCGCACACAAGTCCAGGAAGCGGCGCGCGTCGCCACGGACGCGGGTGCGCCAGGTGGACACGTCCAGAGGAGGCTCCAGGACATAGTCGAGCTCGGGAGTAGAACCCCGGGACTCGGGAACCTGCCCGGCGCCCCTGCGCCGCAACAACAGCACACCCGACTCCTCGAAAGCCTCCCGGATGGCGCAGATGCGCAGGGCTACGTCATCAGGCAGCGCGGCGGCGTCGCCGTCGCGGGCCTCAGGCCGCGGTAGCGTCTGCACCGGGAAGGCGGCTCGCTGGCGCGGCGCCGGGACCAGGCCAAAGCGGGGTGGCCCGTGGTGCGGCGCAAAGAGGTGCAGCCAGTCGGCCGAGCGGTCGGCCGCATCCAGGGCGCCGCCGGGGAAGACGTACGCGCCAGGCATGAACGCTTGGTTCTTGGACCGCTGCAGAAACAGCATTCGGAAGCCCTCTGGGGGCGACGGGGACGACGCGGCAGCGCCCGGGCGATTCCATCCAGCCGCCAGCACTATGCTGGCCGCCTGCCGCCAGATCCTTCGGTCCGACCTCAGGGCCCCGCTCATGATGAGCTGCAGCGTGCTGCTTTCGGGCTCGGCACGAGTGCCCAAAAAGTTGGGTACGGTTGTACCGACCCAGCCACCTACAGGGCTTGACGGCCAGCAGCAGCCTGTATTCTTACCCACGCCTTTCTGTGGGCGGGGCTTGACTCCGGAGAGACCCGGCACTGCCTGCGGTAGCTCATTTGTAACCCGGTCAAAGTCTGGGCACCCTGGCAGGCACCAGCGAGTGATTGTCATTCGCAGTTGCCTGAAAGGCGGGCTGCTTCATCCTTACTCAGGATGCTTAGACTGACAACAGAAAGCTTAAGAGACTTGTAATGCGACTTAGAAGATGTTCAGTCCTGACCCAGAAACAGGGATGTCTCCTCAGCTTGTGGGCCAGAAGACACCCAGTTCCAAGACTAGCACTGTCTTTTGCAAAGAGCCTGTGTAACTTTGAGTTCTTTCCTTTACAGTCCCTTTTTGAGTCACCAACAGCACCCTCACAATTCCCCTTACTATCAATTGCATATTTTTTAGGTTTTGGGGTGAGTTAGACTATTTTCCTGTTGAGCCCTATTTATAAACCATGTTTGTTTGTTTGTCTTTTTGAGACAGGGTCTCGTTATGCAGTTCAGGCTGGCCTTGAGCTCATTTTTGTAGCCTGGCCTGGTCTCGAACTCACACCAATCCTCCTGCCTCAGCCTCCCAAGTGCTGGGATTACAGGTGTGTACCACCATGCCCGATTTAAAACACATTTTAATATGAGCTTTCCCTCCTTCAGAACCCACACATAGTACCGGCACTATTTAGGCTGATATTTGTTAATATTTCTAAAGGTGCAAATACCTGTGTACTCACTGCGTTTCCCCAATCAGAAAATGGAGCCGCATATTGAGAAAAGCACATATAGTAGTCAAGAGAGGACACGTGTACTACAGAGATCTGCCAGGTTCTACCCAATTTGAGTCTGATGTCCTCCATAATAATTAGTTTGGTTAAACATTTGTCAACCTCTAGTCAGCTTATCTTTGAGAAGAGAATATTTCTGGGCCCAGTGTACTCATTGACCAGACATGTTGAAACTAGCTAGATCCAAGATGACCACTTTCACCTCTAACAGACTTCAATCCCGTTATAATCCCACTTGCATGACACAAGCCTCAGTACCCTGACAGTTGATAACTCCTGCAACCATGACCAGAAAGGTTTTCTTTATTAACCCAGTTCTTTCTTTCATTTCATGTGTCCTGTATGTCTGACTTCCCCACCCAAGTGGGCTGAGAAATTGATTTCACATCTAGACTCCTGCTTCTCCATTCTCTGGAATACATAAACTTGTGCTTTGACTAGCAACTTCCATTTCACTTTCTAGTTTAATGATACTGAACAGAGAAAATCTTGTTTTGAGGAGCTCCATCTTTATAGGAGGAACCAGCAAATTCTTGCTAAGAAGGCCACAGAATCCCAAGTGGGGATTTATCTTTAATTATGCCCCCCAAGAGCTTCATAGGACAGGCTTTTGGAAGGTGATTGGATTATGGGGGCGTTCATAGGACAGGCTTTTGGAAGGTGATTGGATTATGGGGGCTTATAGCTGAATTGCTAGTAGGAGGTGAGTTCTGGTAGAAAGAACCCTCAAAGATTTCTCTCCCTTCCCCCCTCCTTTCATTCTCTCTGCTCACTGTGATGAGTTAATGTAAAAATAAAGGTAAAAAAATTACTCTGTTCAACTTTCTGTGACCCTGCTTCCTTAAAAGAGTGCAAGGAGGCTTGGTGTACCACAGATGAATCATCAATAGACTGAGAGTACCCAGAATAGACCTACAAAATAAAGTGAAGGTCGAAATGCTTCTAACTGTACAAAATAACTAAAGTGTTACTAACTGGGCTGGTGAGATGGCTCATCAGTCTAAAGCACTTGCGTCAGAAACTTTACGCTCAGCACAGGGACCTCAGCTGGATCCCAGGCACCACATGCTGCGCTGTGCCCACCACCCCCAGGGAAGGCTGAGCCAGCCATAACACAAATACATGAGGTTTAAGGAAATAAGATACACTTTAAAAAAATAAATAAAGTGTTACTAACCAACTGGAAAGTGTTGCTGTGGTATACAAGACCACAGCAACACAGATATATGCTAAACAGAAACTGAATAATGCTTTCCAGAAAGAATGTTGACTAATAGTTACATTATCCCTAAAGGTGATGTTCTGTCTCTGTTAGATGATCAATTTGCCAAACAGATGTGGATTTTTGCTTTGAGAAAAGCTCTTTGGTTCCTGGGTAAGTCTTGGATAAGTCTTCTCCTGCATGAGAACTGACCAATGGCCCTGAGGTCAGTAATTAAAGGCTCTTTTAAATTCCAGTTTGGCTGACCTGATTCCTATGCTGAGCAACCCATAATATTTGGGGGCTCATCCAGGGTTGCTTTTATTTGGGATCAATTGTAGGAACCAAAATTATCAGAGACCATTTCCATGGGAAGACTTTCTGGCCCTAAGGCGGTCTCTGAAAACTCATAAATTCTATCATTTGATCCGACCAAATCAAGCCATCTGTAAGATCTTACCAGTAAGATACCTGTATCTATTCTATTGGGGTGCCCCTCTCAGAATCCTAGGAGCTGTTGGACGCAACAATAGTCCCTGGACTTGACTCCACTCTGTGACAATGGATCGGAATCTCAGGTCTGTTTTTGTTTCATTTTTGTGTGTTTTGGATGATTGTTGTGTGTCTAATAACTATGTGTCAGTCTGCTTCTGCTTCTGTGTTGCCACTGCAAAGTGTTTGACCATTTTCAGGATTTCAGACAATGAGCCGGGGCTGGGGAGATGGCTCCATGGCACAAGTGCCTGCCTGGCAAGTGCAAGGTTGTGAGTTCGAACCCTGGTCCCACCAAAAAAAAAAAAAAAAAAATTTCCTGTTTCAACGAGCCTTAGGATCTCCGTGGGCAAGATGCTATTCCAAAAGGCCCACTTGCCGCCGGACGTGGTGGCGCACGCCTATAATCCCAGCATTTGGGAGGCTGAGGCAGGAGGATCAGTGTGAGTTTGGGACCAGCCTGGGCTACAAAAGTGAGCTCAAGGCCAGCCTGAACTGCACAGTGAGACCCAGTCTCAAAAAGACAAAAAAAAAAACAAAAGTAAACCCCAAAAGGCCCACCTGCCTTTGTGCCCTGTGGGCCACTTCTGGGTGGTTTTTGGCGCCACAAGGTGATTTCAGCTAACTGCCACTGTAGCCTAATTAGCATCGCAAGAAATGGAGAGCAATAAACAAAGCCCCAGGACAGCTGTAGTCTGTTACTGAGAATCCTGGAAAGCTGGGATAGGGGAATCCTGGAAAGCTGGGACTCCGGGTGATAGATAGCAGCTTTATCTGTGGGCTGTTTGTTGGTTCCTTCCTTGTTTGGAATGTTAACAATTAATATCTGTGTGAGCCTAGTAATAAGGAAAAGGTGGAAGTCAATAGAGATCAGGGTCACATTCGTGACTATGCACATACTTCGCCTTTACTAAAGTGATTATGCATGAAATCACATTCACTAGCCTGAAATAAAGCTGAGTTGCTTTGGGGGTTCTTTGCTCACAGAGGGACAAATCTCAATGAGTCCTCTGAGCTACCTTCAAGGGATCTTGTCATTTCTTTGGGCGCGACTCATAACATACAACAAGTGGCACGCAACGTAGGGCATGGAAGATGACCAGGGGTGAGTTAAGAGAGGCCTGACTGCAAGGGAAAAGTGCACCCAGAGTAGGTGAGACCACCGAACAAAGCTCAGAGTAATGGGAAATTCCACTTCAGTAGAAAATAAGTATGTCCGTCTTATTCGGATGTTACTCAAAGGAGTGGGAGTAAAGGTGAAACCGAAGAGTTTCAAGGAATTATTTTTCCATATAAAAAGGCATTTTTTTTTGGTTTCCGACTAAGGGAAAGACAGCCTTAAACTTAAAGGTTTGGAAACAAGTTATGAGAGCACTGCATAGTGCTCACCAATATGGGCAACCAGTTCCTCTTCATGTATGGTCCCTTTGTTGTAGGCAGCCGACTTAGAAATATTATAGGCAGTCAGACAGGGCTAGGCCCTCGAAGGAGATAATACAGAAGGCAAGATACCTAGCAACTGTGGGAGGGACAGATGCTCCCCCTGTGGGCCAGACCTAAAGACCAAAGATCAAACAAATGCTGACTTCCTTAAAGACTGACATCCCAGATTAATCATCACCCTGAGGGAGCAAGAAGAATCATTAATCTGACTACTACTGGACGGCTACCTGATAAAGTTCTATTCTGCATTCACTCCCACTTGCTACATGACTTGCTTCCCCATTTGGTTCTGGACTTAACCAATTTTACCTGAGCAATGGTGCTTGTACCCTCATTGGTTGACCATAGCTTTGTCCCTTCTCATGCCCACCTAAGCAAGTTTCCATGGCTTCCACCTTAGACCTGCCTCACCACATGATTTTCCTCTATAAAAGTCCCTGGAAGACACAGCTTCCAGGCGGACACCCACTCAGGACCCCTCTCCTGTCCCTCTCTCAAACAGGAGCTTTCTTTCCCTCAATAAATATGTTCTGCTTATTACCTCTGTTTGTTCCTAAAATTCATTCTTTGGTTTTAGAGAGCACAAACTTGTCCCAGATATTTTTCAGGTTGGGGATTGGTTTTCCCTATATCATTTGGAGGTTCCCTATTGGAGGTCATCCACCCCAGATCAGTTTTTTCTTCCTGCATCATCTTTGTAGTTTAGTTTCCTTTGCTTTGGAACCATTACAATCTGACTCAGAATAATTTAAGAAATATTTGAACAGGTCAGCTTCCGATGCTGATATTGCTAAACCTCAAGAGCAGTTTCCATACAAATATAAATCTGCACATGAGACCTTTTTAAGACCTCTGCCTCCCTCACTCTCAAATGTAGATGCTAGCATAACAAAAATGATGAAAACAGAGCAAGGGGCCTCTGTGGTGCATAATTATGATAAGGTTGCACACCCTCAACATCCCTTATATGAAGGCGTTCCCTGTAATACCAAGAGTGTCAGTTCTTTAGATCTCTCAATGCTCTATAGCCAGGATGAATCTAACAAACTGAGTACTAAAAGGACATTTATGGCATTCCAAACCACCTCCTCAGAATCTGAGGATTTGGAGGATGTAAAACAAAAGGAAACTAAGAATGAGGTGTGTGAGCTGCGAGCTGAGGTAAAGCAATTATCACAACTGATTTCTAAATTGATTGAAAAAGTAGAGGTCTCTACCTCTGTAGTTCCTCCATCTCAGGTCACAAAAATTCAGCTCCTGCCAACATCTTTTAACCCTTCTGTTCCTCCATATGAGGAAAGAAAGGAAGTCCCCATAAAAGTTTATAAAAGTGATATCTCAGGCTCTTATGCAGGGGAGACAACAGGGAGATCCTGAAGCTTATTCTGCCCAATTGGGTATTTTTCCTGTGGTGGCTCAACAATACCCACCAAATACTAAATTTCCCCAAAGGTATGTACAACGGGAACACCAACCTCTGGCATTTAAGGTTATTAAAGATTTAAAGCAGGCTGTTGTGGCCTATGGTATGCAATCAAGCTATGCAATTGGATTAATACAAGGATTAGCAAATGAACATAGATTAATTCCTCGTGATTGGGAAGTTTTGTGTTGTACAATTTTAGAGCCAAGCCAATATTTACAATTTAGAACTTGGTGGAAAGATGAAGCAGATATTCAGGAGAAGATTTTTTAATTTATTTTATTTTATTTTATTATTATTATTATTATTTTGTATTATGGCTGATCAGCCTGTCCTGGGGGTGGGGCTGGCACAGCATATGGTGCTGGGATCGAATTATGGTCCCTGTGGTTGCCTAAGCTTTCCTAAGCAGGTGCTTTAGATCGCTGAACCATCTTGCTAGCCCCCTCAAGAGAGGATTAAGGGACAAAATTCCCCAGTTAATGTTTCATCAGATCAGCTGGGTCAGGGGTCTGGCTTGATATCCAGGCCCAATTGCAATATGATGATGTGGCTGTTGTGCAAACTCACATTTGTTGCTTGAGAGCATGGGAAAAAGTGTAAAGGCCAGGGGATGCTCAAAAGTCATTGGCTAAGGTTCTCCAATCTAATAAGGAGCCATATGCAGATTTTGTCTCCCGATTAAGGGAAGCTATACACAAAACAGTGAGGGCACCAGATTTGAGGGATTTATTATTACAAACTTTGTCTTTTGAGAATGCAAATAGCGACTGTCAAAAGGCTCTGGATCCCTTAAAGGCACAGGGTGCACCATTGGAAGAATATATTAAGGCCTGTGCTGATAGTGGCTTAGAGCCATACAAAGCTAATTTATTGGCAGCTGCCTTACAGTCTTTTTTTAAACAAAAGCATACTGATAAGTTTTCCATGGTGGCGCAGCAGAGAAACAGGCAGAAGGAAAAGGGGAAAGGGGCTTTATTTTCTTCTTGGAGGACACAGAGAGAATTTGGGAAAGATAAGGAATTCTCTGAGTTGAAACAAAGGGAGGCTGAGGCTTTTATGGCCTTTTGCCAGGGGTGGGGTTTGAGGAGGATGTCTAGATATACCTGAGGAGCTGACTGGGGCCTTCCCTGAGGTGGCGGGACAGGTGAAAGGAAATTGCACCCTGTGCTGAGCTGGAGAAGAGGGAGATGGTCTTTGGGAAGATAAGCTGTTGTTTTAAGGACTTCAGCTGGACTCGGGGGCTCCCGTGTTGCGCAGGTTGGTCACGTGGTCACCCAGCTCTTTGATGACCTCTCTGTAGTCTCTTTAAGTCCAGGACAGATCAGATTGCCCTGCACTGAGACCGGCAGAACCTTACCCTTGGCCACGGGCTAGGCCTGAGCTATAGCCCTCACTCCTTAATTCATCCTCTAACCTCTTCAGCTTTCAGGAACTACAGAGATGCCTCTTTGCTCCCTCCCTGCCTTCCTCTCAGCTGCCAGTCAGTCTACATTCCTCACATCCCTCGCCAATCCCCCGCCAATTTACAATCCAATCAGTCTTTTTCTTCCAAAATCCCACTCTAAAACAAAACCAAAAAACAAAACTACTAACTTGTTTTTTCCCCCAACAGTGTGTGCCCCTCCCTCTGTTATCCATCAAGCTAAAGACTAGAAAACAACACGAATGGAGCAGCGACTTAGCGCAGTGCCCTTTCCTGTCTGGCCTGAGGCTGAGCTTCTTTCCTCCTCACTCCCCCGCCCCTGCAGGTCACCTCTGCAGGCAGTCTCTGGTTCCCGACTCACACCTTGTCAGTGCTCCTCTATTGTGCCGCGCCTAATCCTTATACTCTGCTCAGTTTGCTTGCTCCAATTCAAAACCTGATACACTATATTAAACCTAAACAAACTTAATACTTATATTAAACGTAAATGAGAGGTTTTTACCTTTTTCCAAATTCTTCTAAGAGATCCCTGCTGCTTGATCTAAAAATGTTCTGACTAGTCTCTCATAATTACAAACTTAAAAAGGTCATCGTAATTTAGCTTGATCAGAAGTATACTTGAGTGCACTCTCA
>PVKN010041083.1:0-10611 GCA_004027915.1 Capromys pilorides
AGCAGCAATAAAAAGCCCAAATTGTTGTATTGCTTATGTAAGGAAATGATCACAGAACACAACCGATCTCCACTTGCACTAATAATGACTAGGTAGCCGTCATTTTTAAAAACAATGTCACAAAAGCTATTTCGAGCCTGTCATGCTTAAGAATAATTAGTTTCCATCAAAGCAACAGATTATCTGCTCATGTTGTCCACTGGGTCATTACAATGAGCAACCAACACAGATAAATGATATCTAATCTCCTCTGCTCTTCTCCTGTGCTGACTGATGGTTATAACATCTCCAATATTATAAGGCAGAAAAATTATGCTGACATTTAGCAGCAAAAGTACCGAAAGATAAAACTAAGCGTGCCCAACACTACTGGGGAAGAAAGAAATAGCTAAAGACAAATTGAACTGAAGCAGAATGGCAATTAGGCCAAAGGAGAATTAAAGGAGGCGATGACAATACCTTGTGGGTGGCAGGCAGCTCAATTAATTACATAACAAGAAGGGGAAAGCCAGGCATTTCCATAAGACACATTATTAAAAGGAATATTGACTTAAGCATCGTCTAACTTTTATGCCCTCGCTGATGACAAAAGGGCTTCCCTAGTATTGATCTGCTTTGAAGTCTGGTTGACTTAAGAGGATCCCATGATGTGAAATGGTCATGCAGCAAATGAGACGAAGAAGAACCTGCAATTACTTACAGCTCACATTTACCAGGTTCAATAGGCGATGGCTTTGCCGCGTTGCTTCACACTAGTGTTGTATTTGTCAGGTAGAATTGGGAGAGAACCACTGGGCTCGGCCTACACGTGAAACACAGATTTGGAACCATCCCTTTGGCTCACGCCAGTAGCCTTTATCACTCAGAGAAAAACCAAGGAAGGAGGACGGCTTAGACCGAGAATAGAGGCAAGGGCTAAGTGCATGTTTTTTTTGAGATTTAGGAAATACGAACTGTTACAGTCGTCCTTGCCTCAGAGTCGGTTACAGATGAGGTTTCCCACTTGAAGCAGACTTCCGGGGAACTTTTGATCTGAAAGAATGTACATGAGGATAGACTCCTATTTAGAAAATTCTTCCGTCCTTTATTCCACCTACGTTAGTGTCTGAAATTTTTGCAATGAAAATTTTTTAGACTTTTTTTTCTCTGAGAATGAGTGGCATTTTAGAACTCAGTTTTATGTTCTTTCCATTAAGAAGAAGATAGAACTATGTTCTCTTTAACTCCCATGAAGGGTCCTAGGTTGTACCATCCTGAGACAGCACAAGGGGATTTATGGGGAAATAAGGGAATCGAAACGAACGCTGTAGCCAGGTCAGTAGCATCACACCAAACTGATGCTTATGGTCTCAGTTTCCATAAAGATGCAAACACCAGAGGGGGCTGGGAGAAAGGTCCCCAGAGACATTCCACACCACCTTGTGACTGTTCTAGAAATCTAAAATTAATACAGAATTAAAAATTAACAAAGATCCTCCCCCACCCTCAGCACATTGAAGAATTAATGGTAAGTTGAAAAGCAAGCGGATGCATGGTGTACGTTTGACTTACAACGGCAGCACTCTGGCCCTCAGGAAAACCTCAGCTGCAGGCCAGAAATACTTAAAATTCTGGAGTTGTGATTCTACTTTCTTAGCATACAAACACGCACATGCACACACGCACATGTACATGCACAAAAAGAATTATAAAATAGCAAGTGCGCTCACTTCTTTAAGCCAAGAGTTCTCAACTGAAGGAACTTCTGTCCCCAACTTACCAGAGGGGACAGGAGCAATCTGGAGACATTACTGGTCATCACAACTAGGAGGTCCCAGCTCAGTATCCCACTGCGCACAGTGAAGCCCTACACCAGAGAACCATCCGCCGCAGAATTTGGATGGTGTCAAGGAGAGAGAGAAGTCCTCACCTAAGGCAAATAAAATTCAAAAGCAAAATACATAAGAAAAAAATCAGACTAAAGGAAATCTGCAAGGTGCCCCTCAAAAGAATACAAAGGTGGGACGGTGCTCTAAGGCGTGCACAGCCGGAGTGGCCGCTCGGCGACTGCGTCCCGCACAGCTCCTCCCCGCAGGAGCTGCAAGACGGGCAGCTGCGCGGTTCCCAGAACCCCTACAGGTCTTCTTGCAGCGTTCTCCTAATTTGGCAAGCCAGCTCACGTCTGAATTTGGGGGCTCTTTATAACCCATTGCTTTAAAATTCACTGGTAATTTCTCCAGTAATTTTTCCATTTCCCAAATTCATAGATCTTTCTCTAAGGGTTATGTTTGACATCTATTTTACCTTTTATGCAGCCCCTACTCAATATTTTTTTAATGTAATAAATTCCTAAAAACTGATATATTTCACTAAATCCGAGACATCATTGGTTCAACATGCACCATTATTTCATAAACCACTAAAAATAGGAAGATGTTGCCAATTAGGCTGCCAGGTAGGAGGCCATTATCAATGATTAGATGCATACTAATAATATGGAGATAACATATGAAAAATACTGTCTTAGAAGCAATGATGTATGATTTTATTTCCCCTTTACTTATACTTACTATGAATTTTCACTTACCATTACAAGCAAAGATTTTTATCTCCTTAAACAGTTGGAAATCCTTGATTTTATATTTACGCTATGTATATAGTTTATTAGAGACAGGTCTCCATGCGCAGTTCAGGCTAGTCTTCAACTCACAGTGTAGCCCAGGCCGGCCTCAAACTCAAGGCAATCTTCCTGCCTCAGCCTTCCAAGTGCCGGGACTGCAGGCTTGCACCACCACGCCCAGCTTACATTTTATCTGTGTTTGTGTGTTCCCAGCACTGAGGTCTACACTGTGCCCCTAGAATCAGCAATGCGATAATAATGAGGAGGAGGATAAGAGCGTTTTATCTGTCAGCGGGGTACTGTGTTATACACCCTGAATACTCTGTGCTGCAAGTGTCACCAGGAGGTAGCACAATCGCAGCCTTACTCAGCAACTGAGGACTGCAGGTGATGGGACTAGGAATTAGGAATCTGGGATTTTCCACTGCGAAGGCTGGGCTCCCATCTTCTGCTCCTTTCTGGCTCATAACCGAGGGCAAGAAAGCTACACTGTGGAGACTGGGCACGTGACGCTCTTCAGGCATACTCCAAATGTGCTTTAATTTTCCAATAATCATTATTACCTAAAAATTATGGACATAAGGAGAAGCAACCACAATTGTCTGCTTACAGCTTGAAGCCACTAGAGGGCAAATATTAATAATACTCAATTAACCACACAGCAAGACCAGGTGAGTGATACGCTCAGAAAACAAAACCATAAGGCCTCGTTGTAATTTTAGAACTCACACCAGAAAATGTCTTTTAAATTTTCCCTAAATATTTATTTATTTATTTATTTATTTATTTATTTATTTATTTATTTATTTATTTTATCTTAGGGAAGGTTCTACAGGGTGTTCTGGGTCTCACTACGAGATCAGACTCGTAGTGATCCACCTGTTCACAGCCTGCCGAGAGCTGGGAGGACAGGCATGCGCCACCATGTCTTTTCTCAACTGCCATCTCAGTGCTCTCCAGGGGCGGGACCAGCACGGCAGGCCCACCTACATAGTAAATTTTGTCAGCAACCTTTGGATCAATCATCTACAATTTTTAAATTTTTAAGTCAACAATATATCACATTAATATTAAGGAACATCCCACAGAGGAAAAGTACAATAAATTCCATCTTCAAAACCCCTCCTGGGCTGGCGAGATGGTTCAGCGATCTAAAGCACCTGCTTAGGCAACCTCAGGGACCGCAGTTTGATCCCCGGCACCACAAGCTGCTCCAGCCCCACCCCAAGGGCAGGCTGAGCCAGCCATAACACAAACAAATAAACGAGGTTTGAGAAAATAAAAATAAATTTTAAAAAAAAATTTAAAAAAAAACCCTCCTTCCCTCAAACCACTTTAATTAAAAATAAATACACCCCTCTCCAAATTACAAAGTCACAGTTTTTTCCACAGGCTCATTCATTTCATGTGGGTCTGTACGCGGCTCAGTTTCCTTCTATTCTTTTTTGCATGGCCTGTTGTAGACATCTTTTGATCTTTCTATGCCAACCTCCACAATGAACATATTAAATGCCAGCATAATATTCCTTTAAACAACTGGTTATTAAGCACCTTCATAATTTTAGTAATTTAGCTTCTAGGGCTTGCCAACAAGTGGAATCACACTTATCTCCCTACTGTAAACAACACCAAAATGATCATGCAGTGACAGCGAGAGGGGCATTCTACTTTTATAGAATTGTTTAACTTAGTATCCACTGCAGAAATGAAATTATTGTGATGATATTTATAATATAATTTGTGAATAATTCAGTGGCATAAAATAGATCTCCATGCTGAGCTATTTCAATGCCCTGAAACAAAGGAGGAAGCAAAACAAAAAAGAACCCTTGTCGCTGGCACTCACTCGACACCTTCCAAATTCTGAAGTGCTTTTGCAAGCTGAAATGAAATGCCAGCCCTTCAACTGACAAAGCATGTCACTTTCTGAGGGACACAGACAATGACAAAACCCATTGCCCACTCAAGTGTGCTCACGAGAGAATATTATAAAATCAACGCATATATGCTGCCATGAGAGATGAAATAAAGTGTGTAAAGGGGAAAAAATAAACTGCTGTCAGAGTCTTTAAGGAAAATATTGATCTGATTGATCACAGGCATGCTAAAGACATAATTATATCTGTTGTGTAAACCACCCTTACTTCGCAAAGTATTGGACAGGAGCAGTAACTGTTTTCCTGTTAATGAGGCTATACACTACGTTCTCGGAGTGACTCATTTATTATTTAATTTACTTTGAAATGGGGGAAGTGGCTCACCACCGCTCAGCCAGGTTGGATAGTTTATCACTGCCACCACCATTACCACCACCCCCCAAACTTGGGCTTCCTTCCAAAATACGCACCAGTGTTCTCACCAAAAACCAAAACCACGCAATTCTTTGAGTCATAAGAAGGCTAAATTATATTCAAACCCACAAGTTACTACTTCCCTTATCTTAATTTCCATAACATCACCCCTAACTTAAAATCACTCTAGTAGATTTTTTTGTTGTGCTTTTAAATAAAGTTGCAAGATTAGTCAAGTAAACTTGGAATTCTATATAAATAATGGTTTGGGTATTTGTTTCTCAGCAAGTCCTTCAAGACAGCACATTAGCAGGGTGGATGCACCAGAGTAACAGGGTCTACAGCGGGGTCTTCGAAGGATCCCGCAAATGAAAGACAAGCCCACCCTCCTTTGTCCACCTCTAAGCACAGTCTCCAAAGAGGCCTTATGCTCATCTCTTTGCTCCTCTATCTGCTTGAAAAATCCCTGCCAGAATGCAGAAGGCTTTGGGGGTCCTTCGGGAAGTGAAGGGACAGAAACCCGTGGCACACCCACAGTCAAATATTATTCTGCATTTAAAAGACATGAGCTGTCAAGACACAAAGAAACTCTAAATGTGTACTAAATACATAGACCCCCCCAGCTGAAAAGGTCATATGGTGTATGTGTATGATTCCAGCTGTATAATATTCTGGACAAGGCAGAATCACAGAGATGGCAAAGAAAATTGATGGCTGTTGTGGTTTGTGTCTAGTTGTCCCCCCAAAACCTCATGTAAATCATGGAGCTGTCAAGCGCATGGCTCCAGGGGCAGGGCCAAAGGACCAGGGCGGGGCTTGAGGGGGCGTGGCCAAGAGAGGCGCAAACCGTTAAACTGACAGCACACGCTGTCAGAGGTCCCCCCCACCCGCCCCGCACGTGGCGGTTTCTCGCACAGGTGTGGAGGGAATCATCCTGGACACGCAGTGTAGATTCTCAAGGTCTTGCTATGTAATTCAGACTGCATTAAATTATGAAACCTCCAGTAACTGTGAGCTAAATAAACCTTTCCTTTCCTAAGCTTGTGTGGCAGGTATTTGTCCCAGCAATGACAGAAAAGTAACTAAGACAATGGCTTTTGAGGTTAGGGGAAAGAAAAGGATTAATTGATGGAACACAAGGGATTTTTAGGACAGTTAAACCACACTGTATTGTACTATAGTGATAGATGTGTGTTAATTTGCATCTGTCCAAACCCACTGCATCTACAACACACAAGAATAAACTCAAATGTAAAATATAGACTACAGCTGATAAAATATATATATATATATATATATATATATATATATATATATCAATGTATACGTCCATCAATTATCACAAAAGTATCACTCTGATGGCGGGTGCTGGTAATGGTGGAGATGCATGGACAACCTCTGTAGTTTATGCTCAATTTTGTGTGACTATAAAACTCCTCATCAACAAATGGAGTCCACTGAAAACAACAGCGTTCTACCCCTCCCTTCTTCCCCTGGCGACCTCTACCCACTCTGGCGGTGCAGCTTGGGGGTGACCTCCCAGCTCTGTTGCATTTGTCCGTGCTCCTGTGTCTCCTCACTTTGGAGTGGAGTCACTTCAGGGCAAAAACATTGTTGTATTTGTCTTTGGATCCCAAACTCCAAACACAAACACATTGCAAAGGCTCAGTAAAAATTGGTGAAACCCACGAGTGTGTGAGAGGGAAGCCTTCCAAGCAGGACTGGTTTTGCAAGAGAATTGTCCGGTTAGCTTTTGTAATTAGCCAATAGACAGAGGTGCAAAAAATAAGTAAATAAATAAAACAAATCCTGCCTAAACCAAAAAAAAGAAGAAAAAAAAATAGACCAATAACTCTCCAGAATTTTACCATATTCCAAAAATCTGTGGGATTGTTTTAGCAAAGTCTAAGTGTTCCATCCAAACATTCTATAATCCAAAACAGAAGTTTAAAAAAAAAAAAAAGAAAGAAAAGAAAAGAAAAAGCTATGAAGCCTGCTTTCAGCTCAAGCTTCATAATCAAGGGGAGATCAAAGCTCTTGTTAAACCAGGTGAAAAGTGCACTCGGGAGCACTTTTCTCCCTGGTTTCTGCCCACACAGCATAGAAGCTCGCACAGTGCTGGATTGTGGAGAAAGCCTCGCTGTGGTTCCAGGAAGAAAGAAACTCCCCTGGCTCCGATTTACAGAGTCACAAAACAAACCTCGACCTCGCAGGCATAAAGGACGTATACGCGGAGGAGAAAAACACCCGAAAGCCCCGTTGGCAAAGCGGCACCCGCTTAATGTAGGGTTTGAAGTGAGTAATTTGCAGCTAGAAGCGAGCTCTGGTGGCAGGCGGGGGCGGCAGCGAATTTCCTCCCACCCCACCCCCACTGCCCCAGATGACCGCTGTGAAAATGCCCCATTGGGGACAGTCGGGCAGATACAGAAGCGAACCATCAGCTCCTGAGAAAGGCTGTCTGGGTGAGTCAAGGCGTCGCCCAAAGTCACCAGGCATCGGTGGCATCAGTTCTGGTCACTCTACCTTTGTTATTCGTTCTCCTTATGTCTACAATTTCAAGTCACTCCAGGCGCTTAGAGGGCATCAATACTGAGAAGTGCTGCGGGTACGCTTAGGTCTTTTCGTTCCCCACCAGGGGCATCTTTCTTGCCGGTTGCTGCAAGCCCTCAAATTAATGTTGTGTAGCACAGGGCCTAGCGCACGTTCCGTGGGAACAGCTGCAGATTCATGGGAAGGACGGAAGGCAGGCCTCTCCTCCCGGGGCCAGGAGTGGGCACCTGGAACACGGAGTCTAGCCTTCGTATATGAAGGGGGCCTCTAACTTAGATTTTGGAAGTCGACCCTAAATGGGGTTACACGATCCATTTACAGATTAAAAAAAAAAATTTTTTTTGAGAGAGACAGACAGACAGACAGGCAGGCAGGCAGGTAGAGAGAAACTGTTCTTTTTCTAAAGGGCTCTCATTTTTTTGTATTTTAGGGAAGTGTCTACAGGGTGTTCAGGGTCTCACTGCTAGATCGGGCTTGTAGTGATCCGCCTGTTTACAGCCTCCCAAGAGCTGGGATTACAGGTGCGCGCCACCGCGTGTCCAATCTCGATTGCCATCTCAGCATGCCCTGGGGGGGCGGGGCTGGCATGGCAGGCTTTCTTTGTTCAATACCCTAAAGTAATCTTGTGATAGGCAGAAAATATAATAACATAGTGTATTTTATAGTAAAAGTGTCTATTGCATTCCATATAAAATTTTCAGCACGAAAGCATACAGCAGTATGTTTCACCATTTCTCATTCATTTTTCCGCTTTAGGAGGAAATTTAAAAAATATGGAAGCTCTGGTTCTCTTATGATCTCAGAACCAGATTAGAGAAGTGTAGAAGTTGCGCTCCTCTCGGGAAGGACCGTCAGCTGCCCAGTCGGCCACCCACAGAATCCGCACCTCAGCCACAGGTGTAGCATGTCCTGTGTGACCTTACATTTTCGTGTAGTCACATACTTAAAAATAAAATTATGGGGCTAGAGACATAACTGAGTGGCACAGCGCCTGCCTTGCAGAAGTGAGGTCCTGTGTTCGATCCCCAGGACCAAAAGAAAAATATCATGCAGAAGAAATTAATTCTAATAATATATTTGTTAACCCTGACTATTTAAGATATAGCCATTTCAAGAATACAGTCAATATACACATTATTCATGTTATATTTTTCATTCTTTTTGAATTCTAAGTCCACAACTGAATGTATACTTTGTGCTACAGCACACTTCAGTGTGGACTCAGTAGCCACGTGTGGCTGGCGATAGAGCCGCACTCTGCAGAATGTTTGCTCCAAGTTCATTTGACTAGAGGATTTCTGCTCATGCTACGCCAATGGTAACAGTGGCACTTGAAAGGAAGCATATATATATATATATATATATATATATATATATATATACACACACACACACATATATACATATGACAGCAATGGACACTTCATAGGACTAAACTAAATATTTGAGCGCAAAAAATTAATTAAACAAGAACCCATGATTTAACAAAAATGTAAGGGCAAGAAATTTTTTAGCATTTGTAATAATATTCCCTGGTCTTTCTTCACCATGGAAAACAGTCCTGTGAGCATTTGCGCAACAACAATCTAACTTGGAATATGCCTACCAACTATGAACTAGTTGTTATTCTATGATGCATGGGATAAATAAAGTTCCAGGAGCAAACTACAGCGTGCTTTCTTAGAAGGACCCTTAGATCTGTGTTTGCCCCAGTTTCAAATACATAATCTACTTTTGTCTCAAATATTGAGTTTCTGCATAAAACTTTGACAAAGCACTCCTAGGGAAGATGGAAAGGAATTTAATATGTTGAACAAAAAGACCTTTTGGCTGAGGTGAGAGAAGTCACACATATTCTCACGCGACATTCTGGAAAAGGCAAATCCTTGGGGACAGAAATCATACTTGTGGTTTTCAGGAGTCAGCATCGAGGGACTAGAAATGCCAGGAAAGAATGGATGACAACAGGGAACAGGAGAATGAATGACTTTATTTTATGTGTAAAGAACATCACAATATACCTGACCCACAAAATGACTGCTCGGAGCCCTATTGCTTCTATTAAGAACTCTAGATGTGTGCCCGGAGGCAGAAGGCATACAGCAGAGCTTGGCTATTCAAAAACCCTTTCTCATTTCCTCAGCTCTGTAGCAGGCTTGGCAGGCTTTTGCTTGTGAGTCTCAGGCTCTGTTTTGGTGCATCACCCTGTCTCATGTTGAAGAAGTAATTCTGCATTGGATGCTTTTGTAGTGAGTCTGCAATTTAACCCTCTCCCACCCCAGAAGTGGACATGTGACACTAGCTTGGCCAACTGGCCTCGATTTCCTAAGACTGTGACTCTTTAACCCTAAACAATGATAGGCTTATAAGAAATGTGCATTGGTGTCTGTCACCTAGACCAACAAAGCAGCTCTGGATCCTGTCTTGATTCTGCTTCCTAGCTAGTCCTTCCATTTCTGTGTGAGACCCTTCACAACATCTCATGTGACATCCTCTCTAACGCCTCTGGCCTCCCTTCTTGTCCTAGGAGGATGAGAAATTGAAACCACACTTCCAAAATTCTCCTGCAACCAGAGTCTACCACAGGACCTGGCTTCTGCCCAGCGAAGGTGGCTGCCAGGTGGCTTGGAAGACAGTTAACCACATACGAGGTGGCAGCTCCACACAGGAAATCAGATCATCCAGGGCAACATAGTAGAAGTTTTGTGGTTTGCAACCAAAGAATCCTGTGAGTGAATCCAGTCATTCATACATTTTTGCTAACATCTCCTATTACCAAATATTATTTTGACCATGGAGATGACTGTCATGCAAAAGTTGAGAATCTGGTATAACCACGTTGGAAAATGATTTATGTTAGCTATGCTACCAGCACAGGCCTGGGTAATTTGCTTCCACAAATAGCCCTGTGGAAATACGCACTTTGCTTCCATAAATAGCCCTAAGAGAAGAGTGTACATCTTCCCAAGGAAATATACAAAAATGTTCATTGCAGCTTTATTCATAATAGCCAAAAGCTTACATACCTATATCTATTAATCTAAACAGATTTGATGATGAAAATATGTAATACAACCATTGTTAAATTTTTCTTGTTTTGAAAATCCTGTACTATATGTACTCTTGCTTGTTACTGTTTTCCTATCTTTGTTTCTGCTATTTTTACTTTTT
>PVKN010041084.1:0-10612 GCA_004027915.1 Capromys pilorides
ATTGAAAGGAGTGGTGATAGAGAACATCCTTGTCTTGTACCAGATTTGAGAGTAAAAGGCTTCAGTTTTTCTCCATTTAGAATTATGTTAGCTGTTGGATTGTCATAGATGGCTTTTATCAGGTTGAGGTAGAGGCCCTCTATTCCAATTTTCTGTAGGACTTTGAACATAAATGAGTGTTGAACTTTGTCAAAGGCCTTTTCAACATCAATTGAGATGAACATGTGATTTTCGGCTTTGACTCTATCGATATCGTGTATTGCATTTATAGATTTGCGTATATTGGACCATCCTTGCATCCCTGGGATGAATCCTACCTGGTCATGGTGTATCATCTTCTTGATGATTTGTTGTATTCTAGTGGTGAGGATTTTATTGAGGATTTTTGCATCTATGTTCATGAGAGAAATTGGCCTATAGTTCTCTTTTTTAGTTGCATCTCTCTCTGGTTTTGGTATCAGTGTAATACTTGCCTCTAGAAATGATTTTGGAAGAATTGCTTCCTTTTCAATTTCATGAAGAGTTTGAGGAGCATTGGGATTATGTCTTCTATAAATTTCTTGTAGAATTCAGTGGTGAATCCCTCAGGTCCCAAACTTTTCTTTGTTGGTAGGCTTTTTATTACATTTCGTATTTCATTGGCTGTTATTGGGTTATCGAGAGTTCTTATATCTTCTTGATTCAGTTTTCATAATTTATACTTTTCTAGGAATCTGTCTGTTGCATCTGTGTCTTCAATTCTGTGAGAGTAAAGATTCTCAAAGTAGCTATTTATGATTCTCTGAATCGCTACTGGATCTATAGTAATTTCATCCTTTTTATTCCTTATTACTTGAATTTGAGTCCTTTCTTTCCTCTTTTTGATGAGGTTAGCTAGGGGCTTATCAATTTTATTTAATCTTTCCAAGAACCAGCTTTTTGATTCATTAATTCTTTTTATTGTTTTCTTTGTCTCAATTGAATCAATTTTTGCTCTAATCTTATAATTTCCTGCCATCTTTGGGCTTTGGATTTTGTTTGCTCTTCCATTTTTAGTCGGTTTAAGTGTTGCATGAGAGTATTTATTTGTTCCCATCCTGTTTTCTTAATGTGTGAGTTCAGAGCTATAAATTTCCCTCTAAGAACTGATTTTGTTGTGTCCTATAAATTCCAGTAGGTTGTGTTTGAATTTTCATTAAAATCTAGATATTGTTTAATTTCTTGTTTAATTTCATCTGTAATCCACTGGTTGCTGAGAAGGGTGTTGTTTAATTTCCATGTATTTCTGGAGTTCTTATGGTTTCTTTGGCCATTTATTTCCAATTTCATTGCACTGTGGTCAGATAATGTGCATGGGATAATATCTGTTTTTTTGTATATACTTAAGCATGACCTGTGGACTAATATGTGGCCTATTTTAGAAAATGTCCCTAGTGCAGCTGAAAAAAATATGTATTCTGAAGTGGTTGGGTGGGACACTCTGTGTATGTCCACTATGTCCAGTTGTTCCAAGTTCTGTTTCAGTTCTGCTACTTCTTTGCTAATTTTTTGTCTGCTTGACCTATCCTTTTCAGATAGGGGGGTGTTAAGGTCTCCCATTAAGATTGTGGTATTGGATATTAGATTTTTCATGTCCATTAAGGTTGTATTACATAACTTGCTGCTCCCTTGTTGGGTGCATACATATTTAGGAGTGTTACTTCATCCTGAATTTTTCCCCTAACCAGTATGTAGTGCCTTCTTTGTTATGTTTGATCAATCTTGGTTTGAAATTTAGACTGTCTGCAAACAGGATTGCTACCCCTGCTTTTTTTTGAGGTGCTAGAACATGTACTATTGTTTTCCATCCTTTAACTTTTAGCTTGTGAGTTTCTTTATGAGTTAAGTATGTTTCCTGTATATAGCATATTGTTGGGTTTTGTTTCCTTATCCACTCTGCCAGTATACTTCTTTTAATTGGAGAATTGAGTCCATTTACGTTGATGGTTATAATTGAAATGTATTGACTTATGGTTGACATAACTTTTATTTACTACTGTTCACCACTTTTTCTCCTGTGTTTAATTGATCGCCCTATTTGATGGGATCTTTCTGTTCTCATTTGTTTAGTTTGGGTCATTTTGGTCCCTCTCTAAAATATTTTTTAGTATACTGTGTAGTGTTGGCTTTGACATCATGAAATTCTTCAGTTGTTCCTTGTTGTGGAAATAGTTCACTTCTCCCTCGTACTTGAAAGAGAGTTTTGCTGGGTATAGCAGTCTGGGCTGAAATTTGTTTTCCTGGAGGACTTGAAGCACTCTTCTCCATGCTCTTCTTGACTTCATGGTTTGGGAAGAGAAATCTGCCATAATTCTGATTGGTTTTTCTTTAAATATGATCTGTTTCTTTTCTCTAGAAGCTTTTATTATGTTATTCTGCTGAGTTTCTGTGATTTTGATTATTATATGTCTTGATGTATTTTTAATCAGGTTGATGTTATTGGGAGTTCTGTATGCTTCAGTTACCTGAATATCTGATTGTTTTCTCATATTGGGAAGTTTTATGCTTTTACTTCTGCCCATATGCTTTTTATATCATTTGTATTGACTCCTTCTTTCTCATTGATTCCTATTAATCTCATGTTTTTCATTTTTGCATCATCTTTCAGATGTTGAATTATTTTTTCCTGCTTCCTAGTTGTTTTTAAGAGATCCTTTTTTACTTTTTCACTCGCTGCAACTATGTCTTCAAGATCTGAAACTCTATCTTCACTTTCATTCATATGGTTTTTGCCAACTTGTGATTGAGATTTTATTTTCTTGTATAACTCTTTGAAACTGCTTCATGCAATCTATTTTTTTCCTATATTGCTCTGTTAGGGAATCCATCATTTTTCTGTTTCTCTCTAATTTTTTTTATCAATGTCTTCTTTAATATTACTTAAGTCTTTCATTATAGTTATCCTTTCTCTCTTTAGTTCAGAGATTATTTCTGCTCTGTTCTCCTCTTTACCTTTCTGCATTTGTTCCCCTACTTTAGATGCTATTAATTTAGACATGTCTTTTTTTACTTTAGGGGTTATTTCTGTTCTGGTTTCCTCTGTATGTTTCTGCAGTTGTTTTTCCACTTCAGATTCTATTAATTCATGCATTTCTTTTTTCATTTCAGATGTTATCTCTGATCTGAGTTAATCCATATATTTTTGTACTTGTCTGTCTACCTTGGATTCAGATGTTTTGGCTGCATGATTCCCATTTTCTTCCATGGTAGCGTCTCCTGTATTTGATTTGGGTGGGCTCAGGCCCTGAGATTGCATCTTACTCCTTGTCACTATCATTTTGTATGGCAGTCATTTCTGCACTTTGGTGAAGTTATGCTGTTAGCGCCTATGGGAGTTTGGTCTGGATCCACCAAGCTTGTTTCCCTCCAGATGTGCCTGGCTGCAAGTCTGATCTCGGGCTGCTGGCTGCTGCGAGGCCCTGTGGGTTGGGACTGTGGGTGGAGTGGAAGCTGTGGAGTTGAGGAGTCTGGGGAGTTGAGACGCAGGCTGAGGGTCCTTACCTGGCATGCACACTCCGACCAGACAGGATGGCGGATGGTTTCTGAACTGGAGCTTGGGTGGGAGGAGCCAGGAGATGGAGGCGGGCTAAAGGTCCTGACCCAGCAGGCACGTGGGCCAGATGGGATGGTGGATGGGTTTCACGACTCCAGCTTGTGTGAGGGGACCCTACACTATTAGAGGGGGAAAGTCATACACTACTTTTCAAGTGGCCCTTTTACCCACTGGATAATTAAATTTGGGAGTGTCTTTTTTAATAGATTTAATTTTATTTTAAAGAGTAAAAATAGCAGAAACAAAGATAGAAAAAACAGTAACAAAAGTACATATAGTATAGAATTTCATGAGAAGAAAAATTTAAGAATGGTTGCACTACATAATTTTATCATCAAATCAGTTTAGATCAACCGACGTAAGTATGTAAGACTGATCAAACAATTAAACATTAACACTTTCAATAAATATTAATTTTTTTAACTCTTCCAAATGCGTTTTGAATTTAAATCACTCTTCTAAAAAAAAATTTATAGGGGTTGAGGATGCAGAAAATGCAAGGTCCTGAGATTGATTCCTGGTACCGCCCAATATTTATTTATTTATTTATTTATTTCTTCTTTTGAATCCTTACACTAGGGAGACTATATAATATTTGTATATGTAGGTCTGCTTTATTTCACTTATGAGTATACATTCAAGATAAATCCATTTATATATGAAGTCTTCTAGTTTATTGTTCCTTATAGCTGAGTAATATTCCATTTTATGAAAATACCACATCATCTTCAACCATTCTTCAGATGATGGGCATTTGGGTTGTTTCCAAGATTTGGCTATCACAGATCGTGCTGCTATGAACATAGGTGCACAGATATCACTATGATATGATGTTTTCAGTCCTTCTGGAAAAATTCCCAGTAGGGAGATAATTGGATTGAATGGGATTTCCAGTTCTAGTTTTTTAGGGAGTCTCCACACTGCTTTCCGTAATGGTTGCACCAGCGGTGGAGAAGGGTTCCTTTTTCCCCGCAGCCTCTCCAGCATTTGTTGCTGGTTGATTTCTTTATGATAGCCATTCTTTCTGGGGTGAGATGATATCTAAGTGTTGTTTTGATTTGCATTTCACAAATGGTTAGCAATGTGGAGTATTTCTTCATGTATTTATAGGTTTGTTGAATTTCTTTCTCTGAGAAGTGTGTGTTCATCTCAGATGCCCATTTCTGGATTGGATCTTTGAATTTTGGGACCCTAATGGTTTTTAGTTCTTTATAAATTCTAGATAGAAGACCTTTGTCTGAATACTTACTAGTTAAAATCTTTTCAAAATTTGTGGGTTGTCTTTTCACTCTGTTGGTAATTTCTTTTGACATGAAAATACTTCTCAGACAGAGAAGGTTCCATTTGCAGATGCTTTCAAGTGTTAAACGTGCATTCTGATTCTTGGCCATGAAGTCTTTGCCTACCCCATGTCTTCAAGATTTCCTCCAACTTTCTCCTCTAGGAGATTTAGAGTTTCTCTTTTAATATTTAGATCTTTAATCCATTTTTATTTTACTTTAGTGCATGGTGATAGACCTGGGTCAATCTCCAGTTTTAGTTTTCAACATGTGGAGAGCCGGTTTTCCCAGCACCATTTGTTAAAGAGGTTCTTTCTTCCCATAAACATGTTTGGCCCTTTTGTCAAAAATAAGGTGGCTGAGTATGCTTGTTTTTACTTCTGCATCTTCTAATCTATTCCATTGATCCTAAAGTAATTAAAGTTTTCTTTGGTTTTATGTCCCACTGAATCTCAGCCTGAACTTTGTCTTCCTGATGTCCTTGCTGTTCTGCTTGTCTTGTTTGTGAATGGCTGGGAAGGCTGCATGGATAGAACATGGATGATTATGCTGCTCATTTAACGGCCTCACCCATCGACCACCCCTTCCATGGCTGTTTCTCATCTCTGGAAGGGAAAAGTGTGCTGGTGTTGTTATCACTACATAATAAATCCTAGAGTTAGGAGTTTAAAACCACAGGCTTTGGTCATCCCAGGGTCTATGGGGTGACACTCTGGGCACAGCCTTCTCAGGACCCCCTCATAGAAGCTCACCCAAGAGCACAGCTTCACTCAAAGTTGGGGCTCCGTTCTGAGCTCCCTCCCGCCTTGAAGGAAGGCTTCAGTTTCTCTGACTTTTGCCTGGGTGTTCTGCTTGCAGCACAGTGTTCCCTGCAGGACTGTCTTCTTTGTCAACACCAAGGAGGAAAACCACCTGTGGAGTGACAACCCTGTCACCATCGTCATGTCCCACAGGCAGGCAGCAGGTCACAGCCTCTACCCACACTCAAGGGAGGGGTATTCACAGGGAGTGGAACCCGGAAGTGCAGACAGTGGGAGGCCCCTCAGAATGCGTTTGCACCAAAAGGAAAGCTGCACTCTTAGAAAAAATTGCTCCGTGAATTGCAGTCTCATGCTTCAGTGGTAGGACCTTACAGCAAAATAATTTTATGTCCTCTGAACAAAGTTTTCTAAAAACTTCTTGTTTTCCTTCTCTACCATTAGAAACCTCATCAGCATCTCCAGATGAGGGGGGTTTGCAGGAACAGACTGTGTGGTCTTGGTTTGAGCTAGACTGATATTGCTGAGGGCAAGGGGTGAGGGAGGAAAGCCTCCTGGTCTAGCTGTCCAGGTCTTTGTTAGAAAGTCCTCCACCTGGCTGGGTACCACATGCTGCAGGGCAGGACAGCTATCGAGACAGTAGGCATGTTTGTACCCAAGGCACCTAATTGGGTGAGACTGGTTACTTTTTGAAAGTATCTGAAAGATTAGTGGTACTTGCTTAGACTTTTAAGGATTGCGGCTCCCCAAACATATTGAGGGGGCAGGTAGACAGAAGAGAAAGGACGACTTGGGTGGATCCAAGTCTGCCTCATGTCTGCAAATTGTTCAATTAGGAGTTGGGAGAATCATTCACCCCATATAACCACTACATTGCTTTATTATTTACATATTGGTTTGAATATAAGTCTTTGTGGAAGAACGATCTTTATTATATGTATGTGTGCACACATGAGTAAAACGACAAATATTTCTCACTTTAAAACCTATTTAAGACAGTGCATTGAAATCTGAGTTGCGCGATTCAAACAAACCTGAGCCTCCGCGCGGGGCGGGGGGCGGGGGGGTGACGATAGGAGGGGAGTGGAGAACTGTGGACCCGGTTAAGGGATGTTTGGAATCAAAATCCCAATCCTAGGAAAGGTATGGGTTTGGGAGCTCCAGCGAGACTGGACTACCCTGGAGCGGCCTGGGCGGGGCGGGGTGGGGGTGGGGGGTGGCGGCTCAGATCAAGTGCGAAGTCGGGCCTGACACCCCGGGAGGGGCGCTAGGACCCAGGCACCCGCCCGTCTCAGGCCGCCGGGGAGCTACAGCGGAGGCTCCGGCTCGCAGCCAGCCGCGGAGCCGCGGAGCCGCGGAGCCCCGGAGCCGCGGAGCCGCGGAGCCGCGGACCCTGCCCGTGGGAGCGGACCGGACGCTGTCGCCCGCATGGAGCCGCTGCGAGCGCACCAGGTGAGCCGGGGTCGGGCCCTGGCAAGGGGCGGCTCCTGTCCTCCCGGGCCAGCGCGTCCTGGCGCCTGGCTGCTCCCGCTTCCCGGCCAGGCACCTGCGGCGGCGGCTGCCGTCTGGTGTACAATTCCCAGGCAGGACCACAGCTCCGGTGGCCACGCTCGGTGACCGCCCGTGCGCAGCCGCCCCGCGCCCCCCGCGCGCACGTGCTCCCGGGCTCCCTCGGGGTGGGGGTGGCCGCCCGGCGAGTGCGTGAGTGTGTGCGCGTGTGTGCGGGCGTGCGCGAGTGTGCGCGCGAAGGCGTGCGTGTGTGGACCCGTGCACACGCGCGCCCCGCCGTCCCGGGACCCCGCCGTCCAGCACCCGCACCCGCCTTCGCGTGCAGCCCCGGATGGCCGGCAGCCGCAGGTTGCCTGGAGCCCTGCAGTGCAGGAAGGGACGGGCGCAGGCTGAGGGGGCGCCACGCGCGCTCCCCGAAAAGGGCCGGTGCCGCCTCCGGGGCCGCCTGAGCCTCCATCCGCGAAGACGCGAGCGCTTTGGCGGTGCTGCCACCGGGAGCCCCGCGCTCCGCTAGGGGCCAGGGCCGCCTGGAGCGCGCGCAGTTACCCGGCCCGCAGCGGGTGGCGGAGCTGGCAACAGTTTAACAGAACCCGGGCTGAGTGTCCCGATCCTTCGGGAGGCGACTGTGCCCCCAGGACCAGTCGTGCCGTCCACTCCACCTCGACACAGGATCCCGTCCCGGGGTTGACGGCGCCGGGCACGCCGCCAGTCACGAAGTCGAAGGAGGCTGTGTGTGTGCGCGCGCCCGGCCCCCTCCACGGGTTACTTGGGCAGAGCACGGGCTTATCGGCCTTGACTGGGACGTGTGGAACCCGCAGTGCAACCGTGAAGTGCTGACCCGAGGCGACTTCCAGTGAAGTGTGTGCTGGGAGACAATCAAGCAAAACATTTGCACAGGGCGCGTGGGGGAGGTGAGCGCCAGAAGACCGGCCCGCTAGGGTTTTATAAGCCGCGGTTCACGTTGCCAGTTCTTGTTTGACTGCCCTTCTGACCTTGGATGAGCTATTTTAACTTGGCTGTGGTGCCGTCCTCCAAGAAGCAGAAACAGAAGATTGAGAATTCACTAGCAGCGGGGAGCGCAGGGGCTGGGAGGGAGGCGGAGCTGTCCTGGAGGGAGGCTGGGACAGATCCGCCTCCCTCCCAGCCCCAGCTGTGCCACTGACCAGCTGTAAACCACCCAGAGCGGACCCCTGGAAGCTGCAAGGGCTCTGGCAGAACCTTCCCGGTTTATAGATGGCCTGCTGGTGTCTGCTAGTTCTCTCAAGTCTTGGTGTAGGTTCCAAAGGGCACACAAGGACTGAAGAGAGAGTGGGTCAGAACTATTGGTGAATGGAATTTTAATCCCAATCTATTTAGAGAAACCCACAAATCTATCAAGTTTAAAATCTGTGGAACCAGGCCTAACTGGTTTAGTTAATACTTTGAATGCACCGGGAAGGACCTTATGTTCAAAGTCCTGGTTAAGTTTGAGTATGATTAGGTGGAATGAAGGAAAGAAGGAAAAAAGGAAAGAAAAGGAAGAGAGGGAGGAGAGAGGAGGAAGGGGAGGGGAGGGTAAAGAAAAATGAATCTGTGAATTTGATGACTGCATCCCAAACCAGCCTCTTGTGCTTGAGTAGAGATGCCAACAATTGACCTCTGAACAAAAGAGAACGCAGCTGGGTAACTGGGGGTGGGAGTGGGTGGGAGTATGGGGTGGGGAATGTGTACCTTAAGTTACTACTCATGAACAATTTATTTACCTGAAAATGACTCAGACTGAAATTGTCTGTATTTATTTATTTATTTATTTATTTATTTATTTATTTAGCGGAACTGGGAATCAAACTCAGAACCCTGCACTTGCCAGGCAAGTACTTATGCTCCTGAGCTATCTCCCTGGCCTCTGAAACTGTCTTTAGAAGGTGTATTAAATATAATAATAGCAAGTAAGATTAGGAATACTTAATATTACCACAGTTTATTGGGGTTAAGCACTGCTTTAAAAAAATAATACTGTGCCAGCCCTGCCCCCAGGGTGCACTGAGGTAGCAAGTAAGACTGGGTGTGATGTTTGTGCCTGAAATCCCAGCACTTGGGAGGATGAAAACAGGAGGATCACTAGGAGTCCGATTTGTGTAGTGAGACCCTGTAGACCCTGTACTAAATACATGAAACACTACTTTTAACTTTAGCTTTTGGAAGGAAAAGATGCAGAATGATTTATAGTTTTTTTACTGGATAATTTTTTTAAAAGAGCAGATGTAAGCAAAACAGAAATCACTCAAAACCTTCTTCAGGTTTTTAGAAACGAATTCATTTAGCGATGAATTGAATGGCTAATATTCAACTAAGTACGTGTGGCAGGCTAGGCATTGCAGTGAACACTTTTTGTGCACAGTCCCTGGCACTAAGGGCCTCTGTAGGAAAAGCAGTGGTTATTCCCTCAGCTTTGTAAATGAGGGAATTATAGCTTCTGGCTTGAGATCTCCCAGCCAGTAAGCGATGGGGCTGGGCCACTGGCTGAGTTGATTTACAAAGTTCTAAGAAATAGAACAGAGGTGATAGAAAGGAGGACAAAAATTACCTACTAAGTGTCAGATGGCTTTATACATCACAGTGGCTTTAAATTTTAATGATCTTTTATGGATAGTGAATTTCTTTTTCTACTTAGATTTTCTCAATATGACTGGTGTCTTTTCATGTGAGCAAAAAGATTGACTTCTTTTTATTTAACCAATTTCTTATGAATGGGTATTTGGATTGTTGCTATTTATTCACAATTGCTTGTTATTAACAGAGTGTGTGCCAGGCACGGTGGCACACGCCTGTAATCCCAGTACTTGGGAGGCTGAGGCAGGAGGATCGGTGCGAGTTCAAGACCAGCCTGGGCTACAACAGTGAGCTCAAGGCCAGCCTGAACTGCATAGCGAGACCCTGTCTCAAAAAGACAAAATGAACAAACAAAAAAGTGGATTTTTTAATATACATATATTTCTGTGTTTTTGAACACCTGTTCAGATATATCTGAATGATAAATTCCTAAGGGTGGATTACCATGTGAAATACCTCAACCTGGGATGGAGCATATCTCTCTGTTTCTAGTCCTCTGGTTGAAAGTAGCTATATAGAACCCACCCTGAGGCACACAGATGCCAATATGAGGACGCAGATAAGCCCATGGCACATTGTCTGTCAGACAACACTTAACAGAGATATAGGCATCCTTTGTATTGGAGGCCAGGGAGTTTACAAAACAACATTTTATATATTCCACACTGCATCTTGCCTACCCCTGCCAAAAAAAAAAAAAAGTAATTTCTGATCTGGAAACCAGTTTTCCATTGACATACTTTGGAATTTGGTAAATCACTTAATCTGAAGTATTCTCAGCTGTATCACCTTTAAACTAGTAATTGCAAAAGTCTTTTCTGATAATAAGATTCAGCAAATATGTACAATTAGAGAGTGAACAAATGAAATTGTACTTGACCTCTTTTTTTCAACTTATAAAA
>PVKN010041085.1:0-10609 GCA_004027915.1 Capromys pilorides
ATATCATTTTTTTTTTTTTTTTCAGAGTCTCACTACACAGCTCTGATTCAGTAATCCTCCTGTTTCCTACCTGCCAAGTGCTGGGATTACAGGTGCGTACCATCATGCCTGGACTCCATCGCCAGCTCAGTGCGCCAGAGAGTGGGGCTGGCGTGGGAGGCGGGGCCAAGAATCAAAGCCTGGCCCCTGTGCCTTCCTAGGCAAGCACTTAGTCCACTGAGCTACACCACTGGCCCTGATAACAGGATATTTACACATGTGAGTTGGATTTATTTTACTTATGAGTATGGTCTCTAGTTGCATCCATTTACCTATATAGGCCTCCAGATTATCTTACTTTATGGTTGAATAATACTCCATTGTATAACCACTGCATATTTTTATCCTTTCCTCATTTGGGCATTTGGGTTGTTTCCAAAACTGAGCTATGACAAATTGTTATAAACATGGGTACACACATCCTGCTTTCATGTTCTCAGGGTCCATATATTTGTATTCAAATGTTTATTTCTTCTCTATTCAATGAAAAACTCAACTTCGATGGATCTCCAAGCATGAAAAATAAATTTATTGTTCTTTCTCTTTAATCTCATAATTTTAAATAAAAAATACATAGAAATTCCAGGAAACGTTGTTTTGGTCTTCTCTTTTCACATGTATGTTTGTTTGGGAGCCTGGGAATGAACCTAGGGCTTCACAAAATAGGTACGTGCTCTGCATTGCCTACATCACTTCAACTATTCCACGAGACTAGATCAAACAGACAGTTGTCCCCTCCTCCTGACCACTGCAGTCACCAACATTCATCTCTAAACCATAAACAATGTTGTGTTCAAGGATCTATAACATGGGGCTGGCGAGATAGCTCTGCCAGACTACATCGCCTGCTTAGGCAAGCTTAGGCAAGTGCAGGGACCACGGTTTGATCCCCTAGAACCACATGTGGCACCAGCCCCATCCCTAGACCAGGGAGAGCTAGTCAGAGTCCAGGCATGGTGGTGCACACTTGTAATCCCAGTAGGGGGAAGCTGAAAGCAGGAGGATCACTATGTGTCCAAGCTGTGTAGTGAGACCCTGTAACAACCAAATACATTAAGAAAAACCTATGTATAACACATATATATAGGCATATGTTATAACTGTATGTAAGATGCTTTAAACTTAATTATGTCTCAAAACATTATTGCCTTTTGTTTACATTTTCTCAATTTTGTTCCTAATTTCTTATAATTATGCATTTATGCGCCAACTAAAAATTCTTTCTTCTAAGGTAAGTTAAAAATGAATGTGAAAGTACAGAACTATTTAGTAATTGAAAATACTCCACTGAGATGAGAAATTAACTGGGAAAATGACTTGACTCATTTACATTAGGAAAAATGTCTGACGGCCAGTCTCCGCAGTCCCGTTTTCCATTGCGTGTGGTCTGTGAGTCCCGCAGATGAATGCTTCCCCTAGCGCTTCCTGAAGTGCACAGGGGAGGCGCGCACCTTGCCTTTGGTTAGCAAAGAGGCGCGTCCACGGAGAAAGCTCTAATTAACTTGCCATAGCTTCTAAAACGGACTTGTGTGGTATTGCATGCGGAATGGTTTCTGCAGTTGCATGTGGTCAAGCATCCTTACCAGGAACAAAGCCATGCGTTACTTGAAGATGTTCTCAGCGTAGCCCTTTCCTTCCCACAATGCAGGCTTATGCTCCTTTGTGAATTCAAAGGACTGAACTTTCTAAAGTCTCAAATCATCCAATATAGTGAAAACATAACAATATTTTTAATATTCCTAACATTATTTTAATTTCAATCAATGTAATTTAGATAACATATCTAAATTACAGGGAGATAGCTCAGTAGAATAAATGCTTGCCTGGCAAGCGCAAGGGCCTGAGTTCAATCCCCAGTTCTGCAAAAAAAAAAAAAAAAAAAAAAAGTCACACTGATAATAAATCATTATCCCAATAGAATTTTGGTAATTATTATTATTATTATTATTATTATTTTATATATTTGGTGCAGGGTCTTTCTATATAGCTTGGACTTATAGTGACCCTCCTGTTTTCAGCCTCCCCAGCACTGGGTTTACAGGTGTGTGTGACCATGGCCAGTCTTGGTGGCCAGGTCAATGTGCCGAGAGGGTAGGGCTGGTGCCAAATGTGGTACTGGGGGGATTGAACCATGGTCCCTGTGCTTGCCTAAACTTGCCTAAGCAGGCACTTTAGTCCACAGAGCTGTCTCACCAGCCCCATGTGGTAGCAGAGACCGAACTCTGGTTCTTGTGCTTGCCAGGCAGACACTTAGCCTGCCAAGCTATCTCCCCAGCCCCATGTTGCATTTTGAAGTGAGTTAAAAATTAACAGTATGGGGCCGGTGAGATGGTTCAGTGATCTAAAGCGCCTGCTGAGGAGGGCTCAGGCAACTGCAGGGACTGCAGTTCGATCCCCGGTACCACATGCTGCGCCAGCGCCACCATCAAGGCAGGCTGAGCCAGCCACAAAATGAATAAACAAACAAACAAACACAACAAGCAAACAAATAAATAAATAAAATTAAAAAAAAAATTAACAGTATGGAAACTTTTCAAAAAATTATAAAAATAACTACCATAGGTCCAACAACCTGAGGACTGGGTATATGTCCCAAAAAAATGATGCGAGTGATCAAAGGGATGTGTGCACGTGCTGTTCACTACAGCACTATTCACAACAGACACAAAAGGGGAAAGGGGGCAGCTGAAGAAAACGTGACGCAGGTTCACCAGAGAACACCACTCGGGCACCAAAAAAGAACTTGCCGCAGTCTGGATGGACACATAACGCTAAGTAAAATAAACCAGGCACGTGAGGTCAAGCGCCCGCATGGTCTACTCAGAAGTGAACCTAAAATGGTGGATTTCCCAGAATCTGAGAGCAGAATAGGTGGGTTATAGGCTGGAGAAAGCAGGGTAGAGGGAAGGAGGGCAGGTTGCTCTGTGCGCGCCGTGCTCTCAATCCACAGGAGCAAGTGTGCTGCATGCGACGACAGAAGACAGTAATGTACTGTGTGCTCCACACGGCTGGAAGAAAGGCTGCTGAACAGCTTTACCTAAAGAAATGAGAAATGGCTGATGAGGCATGTTCAACTGGATGCGAACATTATGCACTGCTTGCCTGGGTTGAGGCAGTGCCTGGCACTCCATAAGTATGTATAAATGTATATTTTGTGGAACAGTTAAAATGAATTGAATGCAAATTAATTTTTAATAACCATAGAGCTGTTAAATCATAGAAAGATGTATTCGGTTTTTAAAGTTTTAATCCTTTCCATCAAATTTGCTATGTGCATTTGATAAAAACTTTGTAGTAATAAAACAATATATTGAGAATACTGTGTTATGATTAAATGTAGAAATATAGTTTGATCTTTATACTATGGTATGAATCAAATGATATTAAGCACACTATTTTCTCATTAATAATAAGAAAATATAAAAGATAACAATAAAACAGTCTAATAAATAAAGAATAAAGCAATAGTTGACACAAGTAGATGGCAGAAATATATCTTGAGTTTTAATAGAGGCAAAAGGCAAATAAAAGCTAGGGAGAAGAATCTAAATATAAAAAATGGAAGTAGATATCAATTACCACTAAAAAGACATATAATGGTTAGATAGTGTTGAACTAGTTTTTTCAACATTACATAGCCACGGCATGGCACAGTTTCTCTGTAAATTAATATTTTAAAAGAATTGTGCACATCTTTGATCTAATAACTTTAACAGAAAAGGTGTTGTATTCATAAAAAAAAGAATCTGCATCTTCTCCCCGCCACCCCACGTTGCGAGGCGGCCTGAACTTGCACCCCTCCTGCTTCCACCTCCGCAGTGGCTGGGATCACAAATGCGTGGCCTTCAGTTGGACGGAAAGTTAACAGGAAGAAAACACATACAGGCGTGACCTTAAAAACAGGAAAAAAATAGCTGTGCCATGTTTTGAAGGAGGCAGAGATGAGTCTGAAATTAAAGGCTGAGCTTGGGAGGCTAAAAACAGGAGGATCACTATGAGCCTGCTCTGTGCTGTGAGACACTGCAGACCCTGTACTAAATCTATAACTATATCTATATATATAGCGTACATTTATAATGTATGTATATATTTAGTGTATATTTATAGTGTATACATATTTGGTATATATTTATATTACATATAAATTTAGTATATATAAATATATATAATATATACATTAAAATTAAAAGCTGAGACATATAACACTAAAGTTTACTATGTATAATAACTTGACTGATATTTTTATTACTACAGTAAAAAAGAAAAAAAAAAAGAGAGAAATATCCACACCTTTGTTTCTAAAGTATAGGTCTAAGTGCCTGCCTCTCAAGCACAAGGATCCAGGTTTAATCCCTGGTACCACATGCCACACGGGCCCTAGAACCCTGGGAGAGTTATGTCAGCCAACCCAACCAGGTGTGGTGGTGCACGTCTGTAATCCCAGTGCTGAGGAGGCTGAAACAGGACAACTCCTAGGAATCTGAACTGCATAAGGGGACCCTGTACCAAATAAGTAAGTAAATAAATAAATAAGATTTTTAAAAAAAATTTTAAAAATTAAGAATTTCAGGTGAAGAACTGTTATAGATAAATTTATTTGATTTCTAGTGATACTCTAAAAAGTGAAAAGATCAACATTATTAGGATAAATAACATCACTGGTCTCACTTTCCCTCCTTCTCGACTGTAATGCAACCTCAGAACCCTTCCCAACATGGATTCTAACCAAGTGTTACCTGACTACACTAGAATGTTGCAGGGGAAACTTTGCCATCTCTACACTGTTGTTGAAATAAGTGACGGCGAGCTCTAGAAGTGAACCAGTTTTCCAAGCTTGATATTGCTTAGTGATAGGAAAAGGAGGAAAAGGTATCAAATCAACCTACAGCAGCCTTTATAAGGGTCAGTCAGTGTCCTGTAAGTGGTAGGCAGGGATGAGGCAGATCCAAAATGATTCAAAATTAGAAAAGCATGGAACTTTAATAGCAAAATAAAAGCAAACCTGGCTATGAATATGGAAAGAGGGGACTGAGAAGTCACCATACAATTTGGCAGCAAAGTGTTCAGCTGACATACACATAAATCAAAATAAAATATTTATCAGCAGGGACACAGGGTGCACAAGAAACACCCGGAGCCCTTGGACAACAACTGCTATCTCTTCAGGACTAAAGCAGGGAGTGCAGGACAAATTCTTTCCAAGAACAGCCTCTGCATCAGGGGAGTGGCGCATCCTGGGTCAGTCACCTTATTAGAGGACAATTTAAATGATTAGTGAAGTTAAAAACAGAGGAGCTTTTCCAGAACAAAGTCCTTAAAGAACATGCAAATTAGCGTTTGGAGCAATTAGTGAGGTTAATGGGTCAACAAACTCTGTTCTAGCTTTATATTTATTTACCTTTTTTTTTTAAAGTATCGGGGCCGGCGAGATGGTTCAGTGGTCTAGAGCGCCTGCTTAGGAGGGCTCAGGCAACTGCGGTGACTGCAGTTCGATCCCCCGCACCACATGCTGCGCCAGCGCCACCACCAGGGCAGGCTGAGCCAGCCACAAAATGAATAAAGAAACAAACAAACACAACAAGCAAACAAATAAATAAAATTTAAAAAAAAAAAATAAAGTATCTTTTTTAAAATTTACTTTTGTATTTAGTACAGGATCTACAGGTCTCACTACACAGATCAGACACGTAGTAATTCTCCAGTTTTTAGCCTCCCAAGCACTGGGATTATAGGTATGCGCCACCACGGCACACCAGGGATTGAACCCCCGGCCCTGAGTCTGCCTAACCTGACACTTTAATCCGCTGAGCTATCTGGCTGGCCCTTGCTCTAGCTCTAAAATCATTAGCATACGCAGTTTCGCCAAGCACAATAGTTACACTCCACAGGATGTCCCCGATGCAGGACTGCTAAGCAAATCTCAGCAGGTTGCTGATGCCGAATTGAAGGCTTTACGATCATTTGTGGTTTTTTATATACTGGGGTTATTACTAAGACGCCATGTTAAAAATAACAGAATATATTAGGAAAATGAAAATATTTTTAAAAATGAAGATGCTTATGAGAACTGCAGTGTATAGAGGGCTACTTCAAAGCGCCTAGGGAGAAACAAGCATGTGAACCAAAGCGTAGGCAGTAGCTTCCTGACTTTCCAAAGAGCTCAGCTGGAGAGAGCGTTTCTGAGCCGGACTCATTCCTAAGTCCGACACAAAGAAGCTTTACCTCTCTGACACTGACACGCAACGTACGTCGCTCTGCGCTTCCCCGAAGGTCTCTCCACATCACCACCGCCGCTCTGGCTCCCAGACGTCTCCCCAGCTCTGCCGAGCCCTGCGCTACTGTGCACACCGAACAGTGCGCACATCTGTGACGGTGTCCGGCGCACACACACACACACACACACACACACACACACGCACACGCTGCCTCCGAGATCTGTTCACACCCGCGAGTGCTCGCAGTGTGAGATCCGTCTGTATCGGCGAAAGCTCCCACCTTGGGTGCTTGTAGGTTGGAGACTTTCCGTAACAGTGACTGTGAAGCAAGCTGCAGCGGCAGAAGCCGGGACTGGGGTGCGCGAAAGATCAAATTCTTTACAGCTGCGGGGCACGTGCACTCGCTGTCACTCCAATGACTCTGGACCGGGCTGGCATTACTTATTGAACGTGTTGAGTGTCAGGCACAGGAAAGGCCACCAAGAGCATCTGTACACACACGCGGTGAACAAGTCTGAGAGGGGCTTTCTTACAATTCCTGGCGCTGAGTCCTGACCCGTACACTTCACATGCACGGGGCCAGAGTGGTGGGGGACCTTCAAAGGCTTGCTCAAAGAAGGTTACTTGAGAAATTATTTGAAATTTAGAATTTCTAAATTTAGCAAATTTAGAAAGCAGACGAAATGGAAAATTAAATCTTGGTACCTGTGGCCGCGGTCTTGCTCGGGTGAAGTGCAGAGGGGAGGCCCAGCACTCTCGGCCAGGCTCGGACTGCAGAGCCAGCGCAGCGGCCCTGGGCATCAGGCAGGAAGGGAACGCTACCCGCATGATTCATTTTCTACGTTAAACTTCCTGCATGGGGATTAGGAAGCTTAATGAGCACAGCAATTATTTTTAAGTCTCCCCAAGATATTTAGTGTTTCCTGCATGGATTTCCAAACTTATCTATTATTAAAGCTGGATCATGAGTGAAAGTGATGGATGTATTTTTCCTGATATATTGTTAGTACTAGAACTAATGAATCAAATAGGAAAAAACAATTTTTGCCCATGTTTGTTAATCCGAACTGACACTGAGAAATTTCTGTAAATTGGTAAGGGAATTCTTAGACTCATATGGAAATGCAAAGACCTCAAATAAATACAACTCTGAGAAAAAAAACTGTATTTTCAAATATATTTTTAATATAAATATCTATTTTAACCATTTATGCTCTGCATAGGAATTATTATATAGAGGAAATCATTAAATATCCTTTTATAAATACCTGTTAAATACTATATCTTTTTTAAAAAGTATTCTGCACATTTAAATTATATAACTAAGCAATATAAGATTTTACCAAAATTGTTTTATAATTTCAATGATTCAGGACCACGGAGATAGCTCAGGTCATGAGTTTGATCCCCAGCACCCCCACCAAAAAAAGTGGTGCCTAAAATTTCAATGATTTAATAAACACAGCAAAAAGGTGGTGTAATAGTTGTAATCACAGAAGGATCATCTAGTGTATGTCCTTTCTCTGCAATAGTATTGTAGTCACAAATGTTAAACTTAATTTTCTTTGCACATAGGCATACTTTTAATTAAGATCAGAGTCTTTAACTCTCTTAGTAACACTGCTGTCTTAGTTACTCTTCTCTCATTGTTGGGACAAATATCTGACACCCAAACTGAAGGAAGGAAAGGTTTATTTAGCTCACACTTACTGGAGGTTTCAGTTCATATTCGGCTGGCCCAAGGCTGAGTGGAACAGGACAGAGAGCATCCAGTTCATGGCAGCGGAACAGCAATAATCTTGACAGAGGAAACCGACTAACCAAGGCACCAGAGAGCAACAGCGACTGTCTGTCTCTCTGTCTCTCTTTGTATTACATTCAGGCTATCTGCCTTAGCCTATCCACCTTCAGCCACCTATAATCCCAGCCGTACTCAGACTGATAACCCCATCAGTACTAAAATACATAATCCTAGTGGATCAAGAGTCAAGTAATCCCAGCAGTGCTCAGACCCATAGTCCCACCAGTACTAAAACACATAATCCCAGTGGATCATGATACAAGTTTCAAACTCTAGAAAACCCCTCCCCATGATTGCATGAGGCTTTGGGGGGACAACTAGACATAAACCATAACAACTGTTTTTAAGTGATGGGTTCCTTGAAACATATTTGAAATTATTGCTTTTAATTTGTCAACTGTAATAATCTGTAAAGAGCTCAACAACATAAAATTCCATTAAGAAAGAAGTTTCCCTATCCAGAAGAATAAAATAATCAAGGAAATTAATGTAACATTTATTTTATTAGTTCTCTAGTCTTTTTCTTCTTAACATTATAATAGACTTCAGAGCTTAGATCTTTATTTACTTTGATGATATGAATAATTACATAGTGTTTTAACCTAAAATTCCCCTCAGGAGAGATTAATTTTTCCATGTGTAATCTGTGAATAAAAATAATCGAGTTAACTCAAGTTAACACTTTATTGAGTGAACATTTATATTTATGAATATTGGGTACAGCATTACACTTCTAACACTTGTCTTATTTCCCTTTTTCTCACCATGCCATAACAAAATTATATTTAAATTTCTTATATAACTATAGCAGTAGACATAGCTCAGAGCTTTGGCTTAAAATAAATAATAAGCAGTACAATTTAAGATAGAGCTCCATTCCATGGCAATCTCTGTTCACAGTCTTCAATTTTCCTTTTTAGTTTTCACCTGTCCCATGCCAAAATGTTTATGTGGATCTCCCCAAAGAGGGGCTCAGTTCTTTGAAAATTGGGACTATCTTTTATACATTCTCATGAAAGGAAATTAACACTTCTACCACTGTTTCTTCTGACCTCAAAAGGGACTCTCTTCAGCCTGTGCGATGTGTGTACACAAAATGCTGGTGGGGATGGACCTGTGGCTTCCTATTCACTTTTTCTCTACATGCCCCCATTCTGGCTATTGGCTTTTGATATTGCCATGGCAACCAATAGTCATAGAACACAGACTGTGAACTCCTTAGATGTTAGCCACAAAATCTTGGATGGTAGAGTCACTCTTGTATCACCTCTTTACTCATGAAGATTTGACAGTGAACTGCACTCTCTCATCTCCCTGAAGACACTCCCCACCAACCCTAAAGTTTCCCACATTGGCCACCACTCTCATATTGGCTTTTCACGTCAATGGCACCCTCCTCTCCTAGAAGCAACTCCCCTGACATGGAGGACAGAAACTCTGAGAACGAGGCTATTCTGAGGGTCTCTGTGGGCTATTACACGTGTGAAGAAAACATTTCTTTGGCGGAAATTCCTGAAGAGACACCTTTGAATGTGGTTTCTTCAGAAAACCCCATCCCGCCTATCCAAGGTACATGAGGCTCAGAAAGTGCAAGCAGACGCATAAGTCACCGAAATCTACTGTAGGACCACCCAGAGCAGATCTGTAAATTAGGCATTGTCATGTCCTGGGACGATAATGATGACTTTGATGAGATAATAGCTCTCGAAAACCTCAGTGAATATGAGGGCTTGCTGAAATGGTGTCCTAAAGACCAAACAGTATTTACTAAGGAAAAACTGGATGATCCAGTGAAACTCCTTAAAACATCTGAGGATGACCAAGAAGATAAAGAAGAAAATAAAAAAGATGACAATAAGAATCAAGAATGTAAAATAATAAAGAAAATCAGAGAAATAACAAAAATGATAATGCTCATACAGCCGTGCAACAGCTCTATGGCACATAGGCCTTGGGTCAGTGGCCAGGAACATGACCTAGGGCAAGATTTGATCCAGAAAACAGAAGCAGAAGAAGAAGATGTTGTCGAGACCCCAGAGTTTGTCCCAATGCCTATGGGAGAGGAATTTGATGAGGAGATAGGAGGAGAAGTGACTGGCAACACAAACACAAACACTCTGGACACCTGGTCATCTTCTCAGAGCAGCTGGAGGACAAGCCAACCACCAGCTGTCTGAAAGGGGCCAGCTCTCCTGGCTGAGAAAGCAAATCCTTCTGACTTTCCAGAGAAGATGAGAACTAGACCAGGTTACCAAGGGCCACAAGAAGCAGACACCAAAGAGAAGATAATTTTTCAGAAACAAGATGCAACCAGAAGAACAACTCAAAAATTAAGGACTTAAAAAACATTTTCTAGCCCTTGTTTTTAAGCAAACTCATAGGTTTACTATTTCTCATTAAGACAAATGTTTATTTTTAATTATTTCAAAAGGTATAGAATAATCTCTATTTTAACTGTTATGCTATGTATTTTTTCTTATTTCTGAGGTTCTGAAAGTATATAGTTCAAATACACATTAATATTTAATAATAAATTTTTTAGTAAAGTCTGTCC
>PVKN010041086.1:0-10581 GCA_004027915.1 Capromys pilorides
AAAATTCAAATCAAATCATGATTCCAACTTAGAGGTCCGAATGTTGCGTATCACATGTACGAATCTGTAATCAATTCAGAGTACTTGCATAGTATTTGAATAGGTGAATATATACAAAGATATCAACTAAGGAAAAGTTTCCATGGTAGTAAAGAATTACTAAGAATAAAACATAACATAAACACTGGAATTGCAGATATATGACCAGAACTTCTAACATTTTGGGGATAGGATATCCCACAAAGTTCTAGTATGTCATGTACATGGACAGTGTTCATGACACTTACTGGTGGCCAGGTGTCACTTGTGGAACTGAGCTACTGCTATTTCCTTGATATCCACCCTGTATGTCCAGGCAGAATCATGATCCATAGGGTGTAAAAGAAGTCCATTTGTACAATATTCTGCTGCTATATATAAAACAATAGTTGAAAGACTGCTTTTATATACCTCTTTTTCTCCTGCATTTAATTATTTGTCCTATTTTGTCAGTTCTTTCCATTCTCCTTCATGGAGTTTTTTAGTCAAGAAATACAGTCTGCATGCAATAAATTGAATTTTTCCTCCAATGGCAACAATTTGTTTAATTCTTTGAACATTATCCTTTCTGCATTAAGAGCACTAATAATTTGCTAATTTTCTCTTAAATCTATATTTTTATTAGATGTAATAATAACCCTTAACTCTTCAGGGTTCTTTTTTTAAATACTGGAGAAGACTATTGAAAAAGTAATTCAACAGTATTATCTTCTAAAAAAAAAAAAAAAAAAGAGTATTATCTTCTAGGGGCCAGGGAGATAGCTCTGTGGCACAAGTGCCTGCCTGGCAAGTGCAAGGTCCTGAGTTTGAACTCCTGTCCTGAAAAAAAAAAAAAATTGTCATACAAGAAAATTATGTTCAATGCTGGATGTGGTGGTACACACCTTTAATCCCAGCACTTCGGAAGCTGAGGCAGGAGAATCACTTCAAGTTTGAGGCCAACTTAGGATACATAGTGAGTTCCAGGCCAGCCTGTCTAGAAAAAAAAAAAAAGAAGAAGGAATGCTCATTATATAAAACTTAGAAGTAAGAAGAAGAAAAAAAAATCATCCATCATCCTATTACCTAGAGATATAATGCTATTAGGGAATATTCCCTTTCTGTGTATATACAAATCTGTATTTATAATTTTATTACCAAAAGTAGTACATTGTTCTACCTGTTGTAAATAGTGTAAGTCATTTATTATATTTTAAAGCAAAGGCATGAGTAAAATACTAAAATCCATAAAGAAATAATGGAATGACATTTTAGCATATTCATATTTGTAAAAATGTTTAATACATTATGGGGTTCACCATTTTCATAAATGCTGAAAATCAGGTAGGCACTGGTATACACCTGTAATTCCAGCTACTTGGGGTTGAGGCAGAAAGATCATAAATTGAAGTTCAGCCTGGGTCGACAGCAAGACTTTGTCTGAAAATAAATAAATAAATAAATTTTGCTATTATTTTTAATTAACATTTACATATTACCAAACTTGATAACATTTTGAAAATAAAAAATTTTAAAGAGGTAAGAGATGCTGGGATACTGCTCAGAGTTAGCACACTTACCCAGGGTTTAACCCTTAGTACCACAGCCAGTCAGTCAATCGATCAGTTAGTAAGCACATACTGAAATTTTACTTTCACTGTTATCATTTTTATACCTAGTGTTAGTGTATGTTTGTGGTAGCTAATCATTACACTCATCTGGGAGAATTGGTGCATACCCATATCGTGTCTTCTACTTCTCTTTCCCCACCATCCCATTGCCCTCTTGGGTTCCTTTCCTATCTGCACAGATTATACTCCCCTATTTTCTGTCATTTCCTTTTTGCTGTGCTCCTAAATTATTTATATCTTGGCTTTCACATATTAGAGAAGCCATGTGATATTTAACATATGATTTATTGGCCTGATAATTGCAAGATCTATTTTCCTACAGATGACTCACATGTGCCCTTCTTTACACTGAGTACCACCACCATCACTATTCATTAGTCATTACTAAGTTATTCGCTGATATTTATTGTGGACTTACTGTCTCCCAGACACTGTTATAAACTACAAATGCTGAGAGTAAAAACTGAAGAATGAAATTATGGGGCTGGGCATATAAAGAGAGAGCTTTCATTTTTATTTTATATATTTCTTTTCTTTTTTTTTTTTTTTTTTTTTCTTTTTGAGACAGGGTCTCGCTGTACAGTTCAGGCTGGCCTTGAGCTCACTTTTGTAGCCCTGGCTGGTCTCAAACTCACATCGACCCTCCTGCCTCAACCTCCCAAGTGCTGGAATTACAGGCATGCACCACCACAGCCGGCTATTTTATATATTTCTAAGCAGTAATATTGATTTTCATAATAAATATAAAAGAATTGTAATATATGCATACACATGTGCATGAGTGGCTCTAGGGAAGCAGCATACACAAGTGATTGTGCACTTGATCTTAAAGGATGAGAGAACTGGGCAGAGGGCTGAGGACAGAGTTATTCTTTGGGGGAGGAGTGGCGTGCTGAGGCTTGGGAAGGTATACAAACCCCTGGGCTGTTTGGTAGAGAACGTCTTGGCTGTAATGAGGGCATTTGCCCCAGCTTCATCGAGCTTGTTGGCTACTCTCTAGGCTTTTGATAGTAAGACTTTGGCTAAGTCTGACTGGGCTGCTTAGGTATAAATGACCCAATCTTATTACACTGTGAATTTCCATTTTTAAGTTAAGTAAGGCTTTTTGGACATAAAACTGTACTTTAGAGGGTCTTTGTCAGAATTACCTTTGGCTTAAATGAATCTATAACTCAGTTTTCAGCATTGACTTTTAACAAACACAGGAATGACCCTATTCAAGCAAGTGACCTCTGAAGTCTTGGCTGTCCTTTCACTTTCTATCGGAACACACTAATGTCCTCTAACCCATTTCCTGCCTTTTGTGGCCGTAGTGCTACTTATCAAAATTGTGCGCAGATTTCCTTAGCTGACAAGAATGCTTTTTTGTCTGGGCTTGTCCTGTAAAAGACTTACCAAGAGCTCATTATTTTTCATGAATGGTGCCTGAAGTGATGAGCTAATAATTCATTTTATGATAAAAGGTCTTGCTTTGGAAACTGAAATGGCCATTTAAGAGAAGGTCTCCATGTTAAACTGAAGGGCTACCAATATGGCTTGCCAAACCATGCGTGGCCCTGTGTTGCGTCTATAGGTGTTGCCCTCTTTATTTCTCTTTTCCCTTCAAAAACATCACAGTAGCACTTCCTAGAACAGTGGTGGTGAACCAATGGCAGTTGTGTCACAGTGAGCTGTTTGTACCATTGAAAGCTCTAAAAGGTTTGCTATCACAGCCCTAAAGGTTCCTTTCATTTGGAAAGTTTGGGAAAGGCTCCTTACCATGACTTGATTTCTCATTCCAGTGCCTAGTGACCAAAAGAACTGGAGGTGACAGTTTTTCTGATCCCTCATGGCTACATCAGTTTAATCTGCCCAGATGATGTCATTAGAAATTTGAAACATGGCACAGGTCAGTTGCTTTGGGAGTCCCAAGGAGATAGTGGTGGGATTTTAAAGCTATGTGGTGCACACCTGTAATCTCAGCACTTAGGAGCAGAAGTAGGAAGGTCACACACTGGGCCACATTACAAGTTCAAGGCCAGCCTGGTCTGTGAGGCCCTGTCCAAAAAACGCACAAAAACTAATCCATCCTTCTCATTTGAAAGATTAAAAACAAAGCATATCCAAAAAGGATGAGTAGATTGGCCAGGGTTTTCAGCAACAGCTAAAATGAGAACTCTGGAGACCTGCTCTCAGCTGCAGGCTTTACTTGGGAGGGGTGTCCTATCTTTGGGCTTGCCTAGCCCACTTGGAGTGAATAGGGGTTGTCTGAGGCCCCAGGCTAAACATTCCCGCCAGGAGAGCTCAAGGTCAAGGCTCAGGAACAGCTCAGCAACTTTCTGTTTCTTTTGCCAGGAGTGATCTCCTCATTTCATGCGTCATTCATCTTCTACAGCACATCATTTAGCAACATCTTTTTTTTTTTTTTTTTGCCTTTTTTGTTGTGCTTCTTAAAAATAGTCTTTATAAAAGATGGCAAAGCAAAAGGACATTCAGGAAAAAGTCAAGCATTGTCCCTGACCTCACTTCTTCCTCTGCCAGACACAAAACCATTTATGTTGTATCCTTCCAGAGACGTTGTATGTACAGGCAACCACAGATGTATCAGTAAGTTCCCTTTAATAGGCGAAATTACATTAGAAATGGAATGAAATAGAATAGGACAAATAGAAGCATACTCCTCATACTGTTCCTCACCTTCCTTTTGTCACTTAATTTGTTTAAAAATGGTCTTCATATTAGTTCAAAACGATCTCCCTCCTCAGGATTCCTTTGTATTCCTTTGTGTGAAGGAATCACTCTAATTAGTTCCCTGTTCATTGGGCAGTAGTGCTCATTGTTCAGTCAAGAATTCGCAGAGCTTTTGTTAGTCGGGCATTTGTCCTAGTGTTTCTTGTACATAGAGCGTTGCAGTGTGGTATTCTTACCTGGGGTACCTATGGGGAAGTAGTTTAAGAGTTATAACTGGTAAAACAACAAGCCAGACTGCCTTAGTTCCTAGGAACAGGTTTGGGGAAGGTAGCAGGAGAGGAGATGGTACCTTGGCCACTATGGCAGTGCGTGCTGGATATTGGACCTGGAATCTGTAGTCTGAGATCTTCCTTCATCTTAATATCCTACAGGCTTTGGTAAATGTGTGCTAAGCAGATACTGCCCATTAAACCGGGGAGATGTACTCCACTTAAGGTTTACTCTGTTATGGATTCTAACAGCTGTTGCCTGCTTGAGAAATTGACAGGGAAGAGGGGAAGTGTCAAGTGTGCCTGGATGGCAGAGAAGCGGTGCAGTAGTGACATCTGTGTCTCTGTGCACCAGGGGCTAAGGCTGCCTCAGTCACTCCTCCCACCCCATCTCCTTGCTGCAGGCTTGGGTTCACACAGACTAAGTACAGTGTGTAAGCAAAGTCCTGCGATTCCTAGTCCCATGGCAAGCATACACTGCAAAGGAAGTGGCTGTTTAACATGAAATTTGGAAATGTTGTTGTGCCTCTTAAATTTTGTTTGTTTGTTTTTTAAGACCTGAATTCTGCTTTGATTTAACTTGCTTATGTATTAGTATCAAGCAAAGTTTAGGGAAGAAATGTTTTTAGGGTGACAGCAGGCAGGCAGTCGGTTCAAGTATGAGGAACGCTTTCTGAATAGCTGCTGTGTGCCAGCCTCAGAGCTGACAGTCATATTCCTAGCCCTGTGACCTCTCAATAACCTTGTGACTTTTTCTGTTGGAAAAGCCAAGATTCCAATAGTTTAAGTGATTTGCCCAAGGTTAGAAGAGTTAATAAATGGTAGGACTAGAATATTCTAACTTGAGAATTTTCATTTTACTGCAACAAAAATATCTGTCAGTGACAAAGGGCTAAGAAAGAAAAATTACAATGTTGATACTTTTTAATAAATGCACCTCATTGCTGACAGTCCCCGTTAGGAGTTATTAAGAAATAGATGAATGAGATCATAAAAATAGAATTGAAATTTCACAATGCAAAGAAAAAAGTCAAATAGCTAATAAGTAATTTGCTTGCTTCCCTTCCTACTTTTTGTTAAAAATCCTCAGTTTTGATAATCCTGATTGTAAAGACTGGAGCAGGAGGCACTGGTGCATTTAGAAACTTGCCCACAACAACAAGATTTTTGAGATGCAAACAGCTCCTGTCCTGGCCCCCTGCTCTCTAGAAGTCATCAAAGGGGGCCGCCTATTGTTCCCTTCCCTCCACTCATTTCCTGGGAGTCTGTCCAGCAACAGCGGAGCCTTTCTAACTCAGTCTGCTGATGGAGGCAAGGCTATTTATACCCAACTTCTCCCGCAGATGAGTGCCAGCTCTGGGTGGGAGGTGATCAGCGATGGGCAGCACCGCGCACATCCACCCACCTCACCCAGGTGGAAAGCCCCGCCGTAGCCCAGCCATTGTTCGCACACAGTATTAGGGATGCAGGTCATCTCTTGACACAGTGTTGATTCTTCAGGATTTAATGGAACCCGAAAGGGTAATCCATCATAGCTCTTTATCAGATTATTATTTATTTTAATGGTTCACAGAATGACAGCCAGAGTTAACTAGTGAGCAGTGAACATGAATGGGAAAATGGTTTCTGAAATCATAAATAGAAATACGAGTAAGAGGGGAAAAAAATACATCTATCTCCTTTCATATTTTAGGCTGCATCTGTGTTGTTTTGAGGGTTACAGCTTTTTGATGAATTTTCCTCATTAGAAAACCCTTGAGGTTCCTGAGATAACCTTCAGAAGTGGGACCTTTGAAGACTGTGCTGTTAGGAATGTGTGTTTCTTAAAGGCTTTTTACCCCGCTCAGTCTCCAAGTACTATTCCAAACTCATGATTAAGCATTGGATGGGGATCAGCATGTTTCTAGTGGGCAGGCCAAAAAGCTCAGTGGATTAAAGGGCCTTCGAACAGGCACAGGGCCCTGGGGTTCCATCCCAGGCCTGCCTTGCCGGCCCCACGCCCAGGGCTTCAGAGGGCAATTGAGACTGGGTGTGGTGGCACTCACCTGTAATCGTAGCTCTTGGGAAACTGTAAACAGGTGGATCACTAGGAGTCTGATCTACTAGTGAGACCCAGAACACCCTATAGACCCTTCCCTAAAATACAAAAAAAAGAAAGAAAGGATGTTACCTGGGAAAGACTGACAGTGGGTGAGCTGGTAGCTGGAGCAGATGGGAAGGGAAAAGTGACACGGGACAGGAGAGCCTGTTTTCATGCAGAGATGTTCTCATGGAGAAGCACAAACGAGCAGAGGGAAGAGGTGCCAGGTGGGGCACCAGAAATGATTGAATATGATGATTGTTTCTGCTTGTTTTATATTTAACTTAGAATAAGGATATTGGGGGCTTGGTTTATAACTGCTAGTGGTAGTCTGTACAGAAGGGAGTGAGATTGCTTGTTTATTTCTTCATCCTTCATGCATGTAGTGAGTATCTACTATCTGTTTGGTCCAGTATCATGCTTTCCATCCTAAACATAACAAATAACATAGTGTTTGGCCTCAGGGAAGAGACAGTCTGGAGAAATACATACAGCAGCAATAAACCCTCTAGATAAGATAGTATGGGGGTGGGGCTGATGAGATGGTTCAGTGGTCTAAAGCGCCTGCTTAGGAAAGCTCAGGCAACTGCAGGGACTGCAGTTCGATCCCCGGCACCCCATGCTGCGCCAGCCCCACCACCAGGGCAGGCTGAGCCAGCCATAAAATAAGTAAATAAACAAACAAGCAAACAAATAAATAAAATAAAAATTTAAAAAAATAAAAAAAAAAGATAGTATGGGGAGTGAACCATACATGAGGGCATGGAAAGCCAGGCACCGCATCTCAAAGAATGCAGCTTTGTCTGTCTGTGTCTCTCTGTCTTTCTCTGTCTCTGTCTCTGTCTTGCTCTGTCTCTGTCTCTCTCATATGTTTTATCCTCTTATCACCAGAAGGATCCCATGGCTGGCCAGGGTTTAGAAAGTCACACTTGAAGGAATGCTACCATTTGACTTTCCACATTTAGCATGCGTGGTTAACTGCAGCCTGGCAAATAAAGCTACACCCCAGGAGACACCAAGGCAGATGCAGCCTCAGTTCCCTGAACTGCTATGGGAGGAGTGGAGAAGACGTGGTGTTAAGGGTCCAAAGGCCTAGAGCACTACTGCTTTCCAGCTTGCAACAATTGGCAGTTTGATAACCTCTTCCTAAAATCATCTCTTCATCTCTGTCTGAAAAGGAAATAATGCCTGCCTATGTACTGTATAGCATCAAATAATAGCATCAAATGTATGCTAAAACACTCTAAAATATTCTAAGTCGCTACTCATATAGAAAGAATTAGGGGCCGGGGAGATATCTCAGCAATGTAAGAGCCTGCCTGACAAGCTCAAGGTCCTGAGTTGATCCCCAGTGCCGCTAAATAAATAAATAAATAAATGTTGAAGAGCACGTATTGTACTTCTGGTTTGACTGCATTGACTCTGCTGCTCACTATGACTTTGAGCAACTTAATCTTGCCAGACCTCAGTATACTTGTCTATAAAATGGGTACAATGTTAATAGCAGTTCACAGGATTGTTATGAAGAGTTGCTGAGTCGTTATGTGTAATAGTCTCTTGCCAGGCAGACAACAGCTGAGGTCAGAGATTAAATCTGACAGCACAGCAATCGTATTTGGGCTGTTAGAGCAGTGGCATTACATTTCCAATACCTTACCTTATATCTGGAACTGTGTGTGTATGTGCAAGGGGGGAGCACAGCTGCTCCCGCTGAGAGCTCACAAGTTCCTAGCTTTCCATAAAGACTCCATGGAGGGCCGGGAGATAGCTTGCCATCTAAGTGCCTGCCTAGCAAGTGCAAGAACCAAGGCTCAATCCCCAGCACCACATTCTGTGCCAGCCCATGCTGAGCCCGTCACTGAAACCTGGGTTGGTGGCACACACCTGTAATCCCAGCACTGGGGAGGCTGAGACAGGAGAATCACTATTGAGTCCGAGCTGTGTAGCTAGACCTTGTATCAGATAGATAGATAGATAGATAGATAGATAGATAGATAGATAGATAGATAGATAGATTATTAAAAATAAAAAAAATATGACTCCGTGTAGCTTAAAGAAAGTGGCTGATTAAGATGTGGCTCAGACAAGCTTAGAGCTGAAACAGGGCTGAGCTGGCTGCCACCACCGCTTCTGATGTGAGGGAACATGCCCCGGAAGGGGTAGCGCAGGCAGGAGGTCAGCGGCAGCACCAAACAGCAGTGGCCTCTTCTCCCTGAGGATGCTGCACTGGGATCAGGGCATCTGCCCACCCTCCAGGAGCCTGAATCCTTGGGAGAGCTGAAGGAGAGATGCGGGGGCTAGGAGGCAGGGTGTTTTGTTGTTTAGGTTTCGTTGTGTTTTTCCTGACTGATGCTCCTAGGAAAACCTGTTGCAGGATAGTCGTCTGTCACGAGAATCAGCAGCTGTCCACATACTCAGGGACCCAAAGAAAGAAAAAATAAGACCCCGTTGAAACTGGGTCAGAAGCCAGATGACCTCTCAAAAGGGAATTATCCAGCTGAGTATCTTAATTTTTTTTTCTTCAGCAATCTGATTGTCCTCTCTTCTCTTCCCTTACAGAAAATGAAGGAGTACCTGGAGGGCAGGAACCTCATCACCAAGTTGCAAGCCAAGCATGACCTTTTGCAGAAAACCCTGGGAGAAAGTGAGTGTGCGAAGGCCCGGCAGGAGGCTGGCAGTGAGGGGTGGCACTGCCGAGCTGGCTTGCTGAGCGCCAGCCTCCTTTCTTGGCTGAGTGGACCTGATCTGGTGCTACAAACAGTTTTCTTTTCCTAGCCTGTTTCACATCAAAGCACATGCTCCAGAGGACTGCTTGAGCGGTGGGAAAAAGCGTTGCTTGATGAGACACTAATGTGCATCCTCTGTTTGTTTAAATGGAGCATGCTGCTGCTCCCCCCAGCCCCTCCTTCCCCTCCCTGCCTCCATGGGGCCAAGGGGCTGCAAGGGTCTTCCCTCTCCAGATTCCTTGTTAAGAGTCTCAGCTGGAGGCTGGAGCGAGAAGGGAGGGACCTAGAGATAGATACACAGCTGCTCTGAACAGGGAGAGGGTCCTCAAGTGTAATAGTGGTGGACAGACTGCTGCTGACCACAGGTTCTAGGGCAGGCTTCTATTTCCTCCTGCTTGGAAGGGTTTGCCCTCCTTCCAAGTGGTAGCCCTCTCTGCTGTGGCCCTCCTGAGGCCACAGTGCTGAGTGGACTGGCTCATCTCAGATGATGATCCTAACCAGACCCTGGGAAGTAGCAAGGCAGAGAGCTGGATGGCCCTCAACTTTCCTCTCTTCAGGCATCAGACAGAAGGCCGAAGTTGAAAGAGAAGCCTCCTCAGGGCTGTTTGGCACCTTGCCCAGATCTCTTGCCCTGCCCTCAGCATCCTACGATTAATGGAATTCCCAGATTGGGGATGCCTCTGAATGCCCTGCCTCTCCTCCCTTCCCTCTGCTGTCTTCACTTAAAGATAGGAGGGTGGTGAAAGGAGAGGCTGCAAGGACCACAGCAGTGACAGGCAGGCCCACATGGACATAGACTTCTAGCATTTTAAGATGAATTATTGAGCATTCACCAGATGAACTGCAGAATATAGAAAAGTATGCAAAAGTCGTTGGCTCAGTGGCCCAGGAATCGGAGCCTGTTTTTTCATGCCAGAACCTCTTGTCTGCCCTCCTTGCCATCCTTCTGACCTGGAAAGTTCCTTCAGATGATCAGTTCCTTCTCTAACATCTTATTTCTGAAACTTTTTTTAATGTGAGGAGAGCCTCTCAGGTAACTTCTAGTCTCTTTCCTCTCCATCACCTGAGGGGCTGGGACTGAACAGGTCCAGGCATTGAAGTGGCGTGGTGAGTGGTGCTTCTAGAAAATCTTTACTCTTGAGGTTACCAGATTGTTTCACAAAGAGCTGAAGGAGAGAAAGCCCAGC
>PVKN010041087.1:0-10607 GCA_004027915.1 Capromys pilorides
GGGTAGTTCAGCAGACTAAGCATATGCTTAGGCAAATGCGGGGCTGGGTTTGATCTCCCAACAGCCACATGCTGCGCTGGCCCATCCCTGGGCCCCCAACTGAGCCTGGGTGTGGTGGGGCAGGACTGTAACCCCTGTCTCGGGGAAATCAAGACAGGAGGATCACTACGAGTCGGAGCTGTGTAGTGAGACCCTGTACTAAATACATTAAAAAAAAAAAAAAAATAAGTTCAAGGCCAAACTGGGCGTCATAGCGATGGTATAGGCAATGTCCTGAAGTCGTGCTGTTAAGATACAGAGTGGGCCTAAGCCCTGTAGGAAGTCACCACAAGAAGTCGACGTTAGAATTGTGGCTGAAGGTAGTAGTGGGCATGGTGGTGCAGACCTCTAAGCCCAGCCCGCGGAGGCTGAGGCAGAAAGATCACTGTGAGTTTGGGACCAGCCTGGGCTACCTAGGGACGCCCTATCTCAAAAAAAAAAAAAAAAAACCAAAAAACTGGAGGCGCATCTGAAGAAAACCATGCCTGCCGTTAGATATGCAACGGCCAGGCCTGCCCGCCTCCCTAAGGCATAAACTGCAGTTTGAGATTATACAGTAGTTATCACTTCCGGGTCCAGTAAGTCCACATAGGCATCAGCCTCTGGGTGACGTTCAGAGTGAGTGGCGTGGTTCCTTCCCCAAAAGGCTTATGTTCTGTGTTAGGAGTTTAACGATGCTCACCATATGTCCTTGCTATATGTTTTGCTTTTATTAGATCAATATTAGTTTCACTAATCTTTTTAACTTTTTTCACCAGTACTGGGGATCAAACTCAGGACCTTGTGCTTGCCAGGCAGGTGCTTATGCTGCTGAACTATCTCCCCAGCTTAGCAATCTTATTTTTTAGTTAATTTAAAAAATTTTAAAATCTATTTATTTTTATATTTTGGGGGTACCAAGAATCGAATTGCCCTTGCCAGGCAGGCACTTGCGCTGGTGAGCCATATCCTCAGCCTTTCTTTCTTTCTTTCTTTATTTATTTATTGAAACAAGGTCTCAGTACAAGTTCAGACTGGCCTTGAACTCACAGTGGTCTTCCTGCCTCAGCGTCATGAGTGCTGCGATTACAAATGTGCACCACCATGCCTGGCAGCAATCTTCTTGGCTGGTTGTAGTCTGGTCCACGTTGTACCCACCTTCTGACTTTGCTGTATAAATTACGCCTGACAAAGGAACTTGGCGGCTGCCCACTCGGGACCCTCCTGGAAGTCCAGGCACTGAGGAGCTCTGGCTCTTTGCCTGATTTCCTCCAGGACTCTCCTAACTTCCTCTTTTGGTTCACAGCTCCACTTCCTGGAAGCTAAGACCTCAAAATCAGCACATCTGCAATCTATTTTCCAGGCCAGCGAGATAGCTCAGCAGCATGAAGGGCTTGCCTGGCAAGTGCAAGGTCCTGAGTTCAATCCCTGGTACCAAAAGGAAAGAAAGAAAGAAAAAAGAAATCTCTATCAATGAGACTCTATCTAAAAACAAACACAACAAACAAAAAGGAAGTCATTTTAAACTTTATTTATTTATATTATGGCCGGCTTAGCCTGCCCTGAGGGTGGGGCTGGTGCAGCATGTGGTGCTGGGGATTGAAACACAGTCCCTGCAGTTGCCTAAACTTGCCTAAGCAAGTGCTTCAGACCACCCATCATCAGCCCCAAGGAAATCGTTTTAAAGACAATAGAAGAGGGCTGGGGAGATAGCTCAGCAGTCTAAGCACCTGCCTAACAAATGCAAGGACCTGGGTTCGATCCTTGGTACTACATGCTATGCCAACCCCAGAACCTGGACCCGGACCTGGGACTGGGTGTGGTGGTGCATGCCTGTAATCCCAGCACTGGGGAGGCTGAGATGGGAGGATCACTGTGAGTCTGAGCTGTGTAGCGAGACCCCGTACCAAATAAATAAATAGATTTTAAGCGCAAACTGGTCAAGCAATGGCTGTGTCTCATCCAGACAGCCGAGATAACAACATTTAGATCTTTGATCATTTTGAATGTAATTTGGCGCATGGTGTTAGACGTGGGTTTGGTTTTAGCTTCTGGCACATGAAAAACCAGTTTTTCCAGTACAATTTATTAAAGAAGCTCTCTTTATTCCCATGGAAAAAAAAAGATTTTAAAAAATTTAAAATATGAAAGAAAGAAAACTGGAAGAGACTTGAATACAGTAGTAGGTATGGGCTAGAAGGATCATACCGTATTTATTTGGTAGCAAGGGCTGGAGTAGGATTGCAGGTCTCTGGATCCAGGGAGACCCGGAGGTCCTTGAGAATCCTGGCACAAACAACAGAACCCAATGGGGGTGGGGCAGCCGCACAGCATCATGGGAGGACCCAGCAGCAAGCTGGGAGTGGTCCTGCCCTGCGGAGCTGCGACTGCAGCGCAGCTGTGACACATGCGCAGACGCCCCCAGCCCGGCCTCCAGGCCCCACGGCTTGACTGTAAATGTCACCTGTGCCTTGCCCAGCCAGCTCAGTCTGTGAGCTTCATAGCGGGCTGTCCCCTAGGAAGAAGTGAGGCCCCGTCTCTCTTGCCTAAGGCCCTACAAGTCCAACTCAGGCTCTGCCTACCTGAAGGGGCTTGGAGCCCCTTCTACTCAGGGCTACTGCTGGGGTGGCTGCGGTCAGTGGCTTTGAATTCTGGGAGATGTAGGGGTGTGGGTGACCCTGTCTTTCTCTGGGACAGCACAGCTTGCTGATAAAATTTTTCTTTTTTTTTGAGACAGGGTCTCACTGCATGATATAGATTGGTCTTGAACTTGTTTTGTAGCCCAGGCTGGCCTCAAACTCATAGCGATCTTCCTGCCTCAGCCTCCCAAGTGCTGGGATTACAGGTGTACATTACCACACCCAGAATTAATTTTTTTTAATCATAAAAGACAAGATGCACTTGAACTTCCTAAGCAAGTTCACCTCATTAAGGTTGCTTTTCTAGTGGCAGTGGCAGCATTTCTGCTCTCTGCCTTCTCCCTGCCTGCATCAGTCCTGTGGGTGGATTCATTCCTGCCCCGGCCTTTGCACTTGCGCTTCCCTCTGCCTGGCTGGATCAAGGACGACCTTTGTCCCCTTTGGAGTGGCCTTTTCCATCTGATCTTATTCCTCCTCCCTTGCATTCTGTTACCTCATGGAACTGGCATTGATCATTTTTAAAACTGTCTGGCACTAGGGATCAAATCCAGGTCCTTATGAATGCTAAGCCCGTGGGGCAGCCCTGGTTGCACCCCAGCCCCCAATACTGACACTTGTGTGCACTCTTGTCTCTGTTCCTGTCTACACCATGGGCCTTGTGCTCTCCTGTGTTGCTGAGGGGCCAGTACAGAGCTGGGGGCTCAGCAAATATTGTTGCATGAATGAATTTATTTTATTTTAGGTACCAGGAATTGAACTCAGGACCTTGTGCTTGCCAAGCTGGCTCTGTGCCACTGAGCTATGTCCCCAGCCCCTTGCATGAGTGAATTTAGAAAGACCTTTAAACCAGGCATAGTGGTACATGCCTGTAGTCCCAGTAGTCAGGAAGCTGAGGCAGGAAGATCACCATGAATTTGAGGCCAAGCTGGGCTGCATAGTGAGTCTGAGGCCAGTGTGGCCTGCTTAGCAAGATTCTGTCTCAAAACAACAACAACAACAACAACAACAACAACCAAAATAAAATAGAAAGAGCTTTAAAATGACAGGTGCAGGGCTGGGGATATAACTGTAGCTCAGTGGCCCAAGTGCCTGCCTGGCAAGTGCACGGTCCTGAGTTCAATTCCTTGCACCAAAAATAAATAAATAAACAAATAAATAACTGAAGTGGCACATGCTAGAGCCCCTCGGCCCTTACCCAGGGAGCAGGCCCACCTTGGGGAGGCACTCTGTCACACACAGGTTGCACACCAGTGGCCCAGTTTAATTTTTCTTTTTTTAAATTGTGCTTATTAAGAAACAATTGGGCCAGGCATGGTGATGCACGCCGATAATGCCAGCACTTGGGAGGCGGAGGCAGGAGGATTAGTGCAAGTTCAAGACCAGCCTGGGCTACAAAAGTGCACTCAAGACCAGCCTGAACTGCACAGCAAGATCCTGTCCCAAAAAAAGATAAAAAAAAAAAAAAAAAGAAAAGAAAGAAAGAGAAACAATTAAATTATCCTCTACGCGTGCATCAGGGTGCTGCTCTGCACCACAGGTCTGTTCATGCTGCTCTGTAATCCCAGCACTCTTCAGGCCTCCAGAGTTCTCCAGCTTGCACTGAGCAGCCCTGGCTCCCATCCTCCCAGGCCCTGCAGCTGCCACTCTGTTTCCTGTCTTCCTGCGACTGCTGATCTCATTCAGCTTGGTCTGTTCAGGCTCGTCCGTGTTGTAGCGTGTGACTGAATTTCCTTCCTGCCCTTTTCTTTCTTAATTTTTGTGGTACTAGAGATAGAACCCATTGAGCTACATCCCAGCCCTTGGTTCCCTGAGACAGGGTCTTGCCACGGTACCTGGCTGGCCCTGGACCTGGCTGCCTTCTGCCTCAGCCTGGAGCAGTGGGAGCCCTGGGCAGACCCAGCGCCATGCTTGGCTCCTCCTCTTTCTGTCAGCCAAGCGCTCCTTAGCCACCATGCCCGCTTGAGTCTTCTGACTTTGGTCTTTGTCAAGATTGCTTTTTGACTCTTTGGAGTCCGTTGAGCATCTAGATGAATTTTAGGGTGGATTTTTTAATTTAATTTAAAATATTAGAGGTTGGGAAGATAGCTCAGTAGAATAAGTGTTTGCCTGGCAAGTGCAGGGTCCTGAGTTCAATCCCCAGTACTGAAAAACAAAAACAAAAACAACACAAGTTAAAGTATTAGTTGCTGGCTGGGTTGGGGTGTAACTCTGTGACACTGACAGTGTGTGTGTGAGCCCTGGGTCTCACCCCCAGCACTAGAAAAAAGGAAATTGCTGTGTAAATTAGAACTAAATTTCTAAGGCCGGCCAAACAGCTCAGTGGATTAGAGTGCCTGCAAGCAGGCTCGGGGCCCGGGGTTCATCTTGGGCCTGCCATGCTGGCCCTGACCCACCCCCAGGGTGCCCTGAGATGGCAGTTGAGACTGGGTGTAGTGGTGTGTACCTGTAATCCCTCCCTCTTGGGAGGCTGTAAACAGACAGATCACTATAAATCCAATCTAGTAGTGAGGCACTGAACACTCTGTAGATCCTTCCCTAAAATACAAAAAAAAAAAAGAAAGAAAGAAAGAAAGAATTAAATTTCTAGACTAAATGTGGTGGTGCATGTCTGTAATTCCAGCACTCTTGAGCCTGAGGCAGGAGGATCACTGTGAGTCTGAGGCCAGCCTGGGCTGCAAAGTTAGCTGAAGTGGAGCCTGAACTGCACAATGAGACCGTGTCTCAAAAAAGATGAGAGAGAGAGAGAGAGAGAGAGAGAGAAAGAGAAATTTCTTTTAAAAAATTAATGTAATTTGTATTTGACAAATCATAATTATACACCTTAATAGCATATCATCTGACCATCTCATATTTTGATATAGAATTATATCTGATAGAGGCAACAGGGATCTATCTATAGTAGCTGAGGCAAAACAACACATTCATTTGCTTGGGTATTGAAAAAACAAAATGAAACTTGAGGGCCTTACATAACAGAACACAGCTGTAATCCCAGCAACTCAGGAGGCTGAGGCAGGAGGAGCTTAGGTTTTAGGCCATGTGGTGGGTGCCAATGGGTGGCCAACTCGTTACACCCAGCTGAACTGAACCAGCCCCAGGCTGGGTGTGGGAAGACTAGCCGAGGGTTGTTGCGGGCGGCAGCGTTGAAGGCAGAAGGAGGAGAGGCAGTTGGGGCAGCTGTTGGCTGCTGTCTGGAGCTGTAGGGAGCTCTTGGCTCCGCTGGAGGACCTCGCCTTGCTGGCTTTCCTGGTGGACCTGGCTGTTCTCTTTGAGGAGGTGGAGCTTGGGACCTCGTTGCTGAGCATGGCTACAAAGGTGCTGAAGGGTAGACAGGTGGCCCTCTCCGTGGACTCTACATCTACAGCTCTTATGTGGGAAATTTTTTCTTTCTTTCTTTCTTTTATTTTTGTGGAACTGGGGATCAAACTCAGGACCTTGCACTTGCCAGGCAGGTACTTGTACTCCTGAGCTATTTCCCTGGCCCCTAAAATCTTGAATAACCATTTTCTTCTATTCCCTGCACAATGGTGTGACAAGTATTTCCTTAGTGTTTGCCTTGACTGAGGTTCTGTAAGTATCTAGAGATGACTCAGGGTATCTGTGTCCTACCCTACCGGAAAGGGGCTCTGGTCTCTGAGGGGGCCTGGAACAAAGCCCTCCCATTGCTGGCTGCGGTTCCTTGGTCCAGGTGCAGCCGCTGCTGTGGGTCACCCCAAGAGGTTTCATGAGGCCAGAAGCAAACAGGTGCGTGCGTGCTCATGGTGCCTCCTTTTTCACACAGATGCTGGTATTTTTGCCTTTTAAAAAAAATTGAGCACAGGGCCTTTGCACTGAGCTCCCCTACCTTTTTCTTCTGTATTTTTCTCTTTAACAAAGTCTCAGGGTTGGCCAAATCGCTCAGTAGATTAAAGCGCTTGCTTAGGCATACACAGAGGCCCTGGCCTGCCATGCTGACCCCACCCCCAGAGCTTGCTGAGACAGCCATCGAGACTGGGTGTAGTCGTGCTGCCTGTAATCCCAGGACTTGGGAGGCTGAAAGTAGGAGGATCACTATGAGTCCGATCTATGTAGTGAGATCTGGAAGACCACGCACTAAATACATACATACATACATACATACATACATACATACATACAATAAAAATAAAAACCAAGGCCTCACTAAATTGCCAAGTTATTTGTATTGGGCTCAGATGTATCCGGCAGTCTCAGCTTCACCGAGCGCTGGGAATGCAGGTGCGCAGGCGTGTGCCCCACCTCAGCTGGATCTCGCTTTTCCACGTAACCGGACAGTAGCCTCCCTTATCTGTGGTTTTGCGGTCCACAGTTTCAGTTACCTGTGGTCAAACTGGGTCTCAAAATATTAAATGTCGAATCCCAGAAAGAAGAGAATTCATGTTTTATGTTGCACGCCCCTCTGAGCAGCCCGATGGCGTCCTTGCTGCCCTCTTCTAGGCCGCTGGGACGCGAGTTGGCTCGTCCCTTGGCAGAGCCCAGGGCCCGCAGTGGGTGTTGATTCCTTGCTTAGAAGCTGCCTCAGTTGTCGGTCAGACCTGAACTGGCTCTCTAGCAACGGGTAGATGGTTTCCAACACAACAGCCAAAGAGAGGAGAAAAGGCCACCGTGAACGATCTCATACAAGCCCGGTGTGGCGGCAAGCATCTGTAATCCCAGCACTTGGGAGGCTAAGGCAGGAGGATTGCTGCAGGTTCAAGGCCAGGCTGGGCTACGAAGTTCAAGTTCAAGGCCAGCCTGAGCTACAGAGTGAGATCCTGTCAAAAAAAAAAAAAAGAAGAAGAAAAGAAGAAAAAGAAAAATCTTATACATATATCACTCAGCACACGTGGGAGGATCTCTCAGTATTGAGTCCCCGGAAGTGTAGTCACTTGGTTGTAGTGAACTTGCACCTGGGATTTGGAGAGATGGTGCCAAATTCCCCTGGGGAGGGCCATCGACACCCACAGCCGCACCAACGCACGCGGTTATCAAAGTGCTTCATCTCCTGCCAACCTGTTCGGCAGAAATGGTAGTGAGGGCATAGCTTTAATTTGCATTTCTCTCATCATGAAAATCGGTGAGCATCTTCTCACATGCTTCAGGGTCACTCGTGATGTCTCCTGTGATCGCTGTTCGTGCTCGTTGGGTTCCTTTCTGTCTTTTTGGGACAGGGTCTTGCTGTGCAGCTCAGGCTGGCCTTGAGCTCACTCTGTAGCCCAGGCTGATCTCCAATTTGCAACAATCCTCCTGCCTCAGCCTCCTCAGGGCTGGGATTACAGGTGTGCGCCACCATGCCTGGTTTCATTTGCTTTTTTTTTTTTTCTGAACAGTGTTTTTCTTATCTATTTCATGAAAAACAAATGTATTGTCTTTATTTTTCTTTTACCTTTTAACAAAGAACTCCTTCGAAGATACCGCACATGGAGCATGGTGCACAGCTGAGCTCCTCCAATGTCCCCGCCCTTGTCTGCTGCCCAACACCGCTTGTCCTGGGTGGGCTTTTCTCTGTGGGAGTTGACTGTATCATCTCCGGTGGCTTCTAGTGCATTCCCCTCACTGCGCTGCTGCTGGAGATGGAACCCAAGGTCTTCCTCTGAGCTGCACTACCAGCCCATTTTAGTTTGTTTTTCCTAATTCTATTTTTGAGACAGAATTTCACTACATGAACTAGATTGGCTTCGAACCTGTGATCCTCCTGTCTTAGCCTCCTGGGATGTAGCGGTTACTGGCATGGGCCACTGAGCCTGAGATGTTTGAACCTTTAGTGTAATTTATCCTGGGTGGTGGTGGTGGGGGGTATAGAACAGCCTGTAATTATTTTTAGATGGCTAAACCTTATCCTGACGCTGTGTATTGAATAATCCATAGTATCCTACCTAACCTCAAATGCTGCTGTGGCCTATTGTAAATTCCCGTCTTGATTCTGGATTATATATATATATTATGGCCGGCTCAGCCTGCCCTGGTGGTGGGGCTGGCACAGCATATGGTGCCAGGGATTGAACCGCAGTCCCTGTGGTTGCCTAAGCAGGTACTTTAGACCGCTGAGCTATCTCGTTGGCCCATTGATTCTGGATTTTCTAGTCTGTTCCACCCACAGCTGTCTCTTCACAGACCACCCTAGTTGTAACTGCTGAGATGCTGGACACTTCTGTGCTGCATGTTTTACATGTAGCCATGTGATCTTGAGCAATGTGACCTTGAGCCATGTGACCTTCATCTTCCTGCCTCAGTTTCCTCACTGACAAAGTAGATATAGTAACAGCACAGACCTCATAGGGTGATAGAGAGGATTTATAGAGAGCATATTGCCGAGGGGGGCACATGCCTGAAATCCCAGCACTCAGGAGAGGCACGAGGATCGCTGTGAGCTCAAGATCAGCCTGGGCTACAAAGTGACTTCAAGGCCAGCCTGAGCTGCATAATGAGACCCTGTCTCAAAAAGACACATACACACACACACACACACACACACACACACAAGTTAACATATTAACATATGATATGAAATATTCAGAATAGTGTCTGGCATAAATTATTTAATAAATAAGTGTGAGTCATTGATCTTGTTATTTAAGACCATTCTTTTTCTTTTAGTTCTGGGGCTAAATCCGGAGCCTTGCACACGCCAGGCGCACACTCCACCCCTGGGCCCCACCCAGCCCCGAGATCCTCTCTGCTCCTCCTTCCCCCCATGTGAGGCAGACAGCGTTGCTGACCCAGTTTGGCGGCTGAGGAAGCTCAGGCGAGGAGCCACAGGGTGTCGTGCCTGGGACCGCCACAAGCGATGGCTCCTCACCCGTGTCCCTTGCACAAGGCCCAGATCAGATCTTTGAGTTCCCTTGGGCAGGGCCAGGCTTCCTCTGCCTCCCTCTCGCCAGGCCAGGGCGCAGGAAATGTCCCAAGAGGCTCCGCCAGCTGCGGGAGGAGGGATGATGCTTCTCACTCGGGTGGCTGCAGCTCTGGGTCCCTGATGTGTGACAAGTCCTGTTGAGTCGCTGCAGAGCTCCCAAGTCTCCACCTCGGTAGTGCCAGGCAACCCTGGGTCCTGGAGAGAGACCCCACCCTGGCCTAACTCAGCAGCTGTGTGACCTGGCTGCGGCCTTCAGTGTCTGCATCTGTGAAATGGGCAGATCATAGCACGGCTCTGGGGGGTGCTGTGTCCTTTGCGGTCTACTGGGGGTGTGGATTTGTGGCAGGCTCTGTTCTGTGTCCTACCTCACCCCATCCTACAAAAAAAGCCAGCAGGAATGAAGATGGAGACCCCAAGCTGCCCAGTTCAGAGGACTGTGCCAGATGCTAGGACAGAACCTGGGTGGTAGGAGCAGACACAGCAGGCTTCTTTGGCCAGCAAGAGAAAACGAGGCCCTGGACAGGGCCTGAGAGGCCCTGTGCGAGGGAAAGGAAGCCAAAAGGCCTCTCTCCCTCTTGTAGAGGTCTGAAGGGTTGAACCTTTCTGAACAAATCCAGCTCCACCAGTTGGGTTGCCAGGTTCAGCAAATGGAAGGACAGGACACAGCAGGGTGGCTGGGAGCAGGTGTGTCACCCTGAGGCCGGAGGACCACACCTTCCAGCCCAGCCTGGACAACTGAACAGTTTAGCGAAAGCTTGTCGCCCTTTCCCCCCTGCCCCCGCAAAAGCTCAGACCAAACTAAAACAACAAAACCCAGGATGCGATATTTGGGACGTACTAGAAAACATTATTAGCTGTCATGTGGCCTTTAAGTGTCAATGACCGTCCTGTATCTTGTCTGACAGGGCGGTGAGGAGGTGTGGAGGGCTTCCGGGGCTCTGCAGGCTCCCGTGGGGATTCAGGAAGTAGCTGGATGGAGGTGACCTTGCTTGCTGCCATCTGACCCGGGGTGTTGGGGAGGAGGGCTGCGGAGCTCTAGCAACAGCAGAAAGGAAGAGAAGGGCATCAAAGCTGCGCGCAAGAAACCACAGCAGCCTGCA
>PVKN010041088.1:0-10609 GCA_004027915.1 Capromys pilorides
TTGTGTTAACCTTCGTGTGAATATAAATGTGTGATTTTTCCCCTGCCACTTTTCCTAACTTTTCTCCTCGCTATCTCTTCATTGTTTCATCCTTAAGTTCTTACTTTCCATTTAACTGTGTAATATCTTTCAGTTTTTATTTCTTCTTTGGAGTTCTTACACTAGGGAGACTGTAGAGTATTTGCACATGTGGGTCTGGTTTATTTCACTTATGAGTATAACTTCAAGTTGCATCCACTTATATATGAAGGCTTCGAGTTTATTATTCTTTATAGCTGAGTAATACTCCATTGTATAAAACCACTACATCTTTTTCATCCATTCCTCAGGCGACAGGCATTTGGTTTTTTCCAAGATTTGGTATCACAAATTATGCTGCTATAAACATAGGTGCACAAATACTGCTATGATGTGATGTTTTCAGTTCTTTTGGGAAAATTCCCAGTAGGGGGATAGCTGGATTGAATGGGATTTCCAGTCCTAGTTTAAAACTTTAGCAATATCCATCCTGCAACAGAATCTGAACTTCCCCTTTGCCCCATTACCTCATTTTTTGATCCCCATGCTGCTCAAGTTTGGCTTGCTATATCATTTTTATATCAGTAAGGCAACCCTCATATATAACAGTAGATTCTACATGTGGAATCCACTTGTAATATGGTAGAGTTACTGTATTATCCATTTGCTTTGGACATGGTAAAAAGCATGCCACCCATATGATTTTCCGAAACAAAATCCATCTGTAGCGCTGTATTCTGAAGCCTGTGTTCTCCTTACCATGAATTTTAACTATTCATTTAGAATTGTTAATTGCAGCAGACAGGAGCATTGGGATGATTTAACTACCCCAGGACTGGTTTCGAGATATTCATGCTTCTTCCTATTGAGGAAAGGAAATAAACTTCAGACTAGGCTCTGGTTATAGTTTCTTGTGTGGACGCATTGCGTTGTAGTTCTGTTTGTTATGTTGTTGCTATGAACCCTGCGCTCAGGACAAGAAACCTACAACTTGTTTTCAGGTGATATCCATAAGACGCCACAGCCACAGCTGTCTGGCGACCAGTTGGGTGACAGATGTTACGCTCAGCCCTGTGAAATGAACCATAAAGAGCTGGAGCTGCTCAGAATTTCAGGGGTTTGGAAAAGTGCCTTCTTACATGGTGACTGAAGATGTACTAAATGGACACGCAGCAGATTTCCAGAACTCAGCAATCAACTTTAGGATTGGGTTTTCAATTGCTTAACAGTTTAATGAGGCTGAAGCATGCCTCTTTAAAAAATGAGAATGTTATAAAGCCTCAAATAGACTAAATAAGAATGCTTAGGATCATCTTCTGTGACAGACAGACCACACTGGCTTAATTAAAGATGTGCATAACATATTGATATTGCAGTAGAGTTTCCCAAATTGTGGTTATAGTGACAATTAAGGAATAGAGCTGACTATCATGGCAATTAAAGCATACAATATGTATTCAAATAAATGTACGCATGTAACCAAGGCTGAAATGAATGAGTTTTCTATGTTAGAAGAATATAAGCTTTGGATTTTCCATAAGTATACTGGGAATAATTATATGCAAATGTTCCAAAAATTTTAAATCGATCAGCTTAATTGTTAATTAAAATCTGAATATTCCTATTTGTGAAATAAAATAGCAGAAGGGATTTCAACTACAAAACTGCTTTAGAAAAAGATTCAAGTAAATGATATATGGTAAAGATTACTTCTTTGACGTGAGTGTGTAGGATTCACCATTGGAAAGATAATGCATTGCTTTTGCAAGCACACAAAGCCATGTATTTATTGACTAGAGGGGCGAATGTTCCTGTTTCTCAGTTCAATGAGATAGCAACTCTCAATCCAAAGTCACATCTCAAGATAGTGGTTGAATACTCGTGCCCACTGAGAGGAGCAGACTTGACGGTAGGTTGGAACAATTCCAGGATGCTTTCTTGGAAGAGATGAGACACATCCCTCGGAGGATTTGCATAGGGCAGAGAGAAAATGCAGAGTTGGGGGAAAGAGCAAAGACAGCCAATGACAACATTTCCTGCATTTTCTTCCAGCTCTTCCCCATCCCAGCAGCTCCATGGGCACAAAAGTCACACTAAGTTCCTCATGCCTGCAGAGGAAGCGGACTGCTTCATGCTCCGTAGATCCTTTGCTTACTTTTCTCTGCATCCACTACCTTTAGTTCTAATCTTGTGACCTTTTGTCCCTTTGGCTGGTCACTCCGTCTTGGCATGCCCTCACTCTGGCCTGGCTGTGCTGCAAAGTACAGAGGTCCTTTTTCATAATCCTCCTATCTGTGCACCTATGACATGGTCACAACACGTGACGTGCAAAGCTCCCTGAGGCACCGCTCAGGCCTGCCTGGAGCTCTGATTTTCCAGAAAAGGAAATCAGATGCATGTGGGGCTAATACATAGGCCAACCCAGCTAGAATTAAACTCATTCTAGGGTATAAGATGTGAATTGCACATACATGCATCTGCATGCGTGAGCTAGTATGTAGAAATGTACAGAAAATATATGACTAACATACACATGCATGTTCACAGAAAGCTTTTCTACATTCTTAACTATACATACACTTAGAGCATTTCATTTATATATATATATATATATATATATATATATATATATATATATATATACCACACCTCAGTTCATGCAATTGTTAATGCATATAAGTAGCCAGGTGACACCTCTTCTTCTTTACTCTCTGCTTGCCCTTTATTAGAGAAATGAGACCCTCCCTTCTGCCCACAAGGATGAGCAGGAAGTCCTGTCAATGACTGGCCAACAAAGTGAGCGGTCAAGAAAGGCACATATGACCCAAAATGAGCTGTTCCATTTTTCTGGTTACAGGGGTGGGAGGGACTGTCTCTTCTTGGGTGGCACAACTATTGTGACACCGTCATCCAGCTATGACAGGACTCTCCAGGAAGAAAGACTGAGACACTGATAGGAACAGAAATGGTTGCAGAGCTGACCTGAGGTCCAGATGACATTTCATCCACATTGGAAGTCACTCCCCCTCCTCTGTGGTTCATGTATCTAAATCAATAAATCCTCCCTCTTTTCACTTCTCTTGGTGTTAGCTGTGTTTTTTTGTCACTTGAGACCCAAAGAGTCCTAACTGAAACCCTGAGGTCATTGAACAACAAACACAACAATCAAAGCATTCCGTCATTCCTCTTTATGCACATCGCTCCTGCAGGATGAGAGAGCTATCTCTCCAGATCTGTACTCTCCAACCTGCTGGAAGACTGAGCAGGAGGAGCCGCATACATCCGTCAGGCCTCTCAGATGCCCACAAGGGATGACTGGTGCTCACCTTTCTGCTTATGAGCATTGTACTTGGTGAACGAGCTTATCATTTCAAGAGAAGAAAATTGAGATCAGAGTTCTCCAAGGTCACCCAGCCAGAAAATGGGGTGGTGCAGCTGATTACTTACTGAATCTGTAGCTGCACTCACCTGATAAATCCTGTAGCTTTAATATAATTACCAGATGCAATTTTGCTATCGCTATGAGACAACAGCAGTCAAAAGAGATTGATTTTCACTTCTCATATCACATCTGTTATCGACAAAAGACCCATTATTATTGTAGTTTTAAATGCATTAATTGGTACTCTAGGAAGATATAAGTGAATTTTATTCATTACAGAACCTTAGGTTAAAAAAATGCCTGTTTTCTGGCTGTCATGTTAACACGCCTGAAAGCAGCTTATTAGGAATTCAAATATCAAATTACCTCACTTGCGACAAGCAAAGGAAAACAAAAGAGTGCATCTATCACAAACACTATGATCAGAAGGGTGAGAAGATGACAGAACTAGGCCCATGACGGTAGGTTTTGGTTTAGCTTGACTCAAGCCTAGAGCCCGGCAAACTAACTAGTGCTAAAGCATGCATCACAGAACAGTTAGTATTAACTGTATTAGCCACTCACTGATATTTAATAAATGCACACTCCAATCCAGATGATGTGCAATGAAGACTATGTTAAAGAGGCATTAAAATTAACATACACCAAGGACAAGAACAGAAGGACTAAGTGACAAGAACCCTGGAACAGTCCTACCTAGTGGACACTAGCATTCCAGCCTATAATTACAAAGAATGTGTCACTATCTGTTGTGTTTTAGACACAGAATGGCTCCCAAAGTCTCATAGAAGGTGATTGGATTATAGGGTACTATAGCTAACTTGCATTTAGAAGGTGGGATCTTCTCAGAAGAGGGGATCCCTGCGGGTGTGACCTGCAAGGGCCTCATCCCTCCCAGACCATTCCTTCCCTCTCTGCTTCCTGGCCGCCATGACGTGAGCAGCTTTCCTCTGCTCAAACCCTTCTCCCAGTGCTTCTTGCCTTGGATGCAGCTGATGATGGATGGGCCTTCTGAAACCCATGAGATGAGCCACAGCAAATCTCTTCTCCTTTTACCTGTGAGTGGCAGGTGTGGGGTCCCACAGGGACAAAGCAGTCACTAAGTCACCATCTTACATAACAGATTCGGTGAATTTCTGCTGAGAATATTGAACATAAAAGAAATTTCAGTTGAACAATAGAAATAGAATTCAGTTCCTGGAAAATAATTTGTGACTGAGTAAGTGGCATCAAATTGTGATTCTCATTTTTTTTTTTTTAGAGTTGATTAGCCACCAAAGAAAAAGAAGCATTCATTAGAGCATATTATGTTTCAAAAGTGAACTATGTGCCACCTCTTTCAAATATTGTATAAAATGCTTTGGAAATGATGAACCTGGTTATTAACTGAATCCTCTGACTAAAAGTCCCACCTTTGTGGTGAACATTCCTAAAACTTGGCTCCTAGTGTGGCACAATTGGAAGGAACTGTGAGCTTGCAGGGTGGTGTGGGACCATGCCTGAAGGCTTGGGACCCTGCGGTTGTGCTCTCAGAAAGGACTGTGGGACCTGGCTCTCTTCCCTTTTGTGTTTGCTTCCTGGCCAGGAGGTGAGCAGCTCACTCTGCCATGCATTCCCATCATGCTGTCTGCTCTTGCACTACTTCTCTCCTAGACTGGAACTCCCAAAACTGCAAGCCAAAATAAAGGTTCTCTGTTTATAAGTTGATTGTCTCAGGTATTTCATCATGGTGACATTAAACTGACCATTAAGTTAATAAATAGATTATTGACTTAAAAGGAAAGGGAAATTAGGCATCTGATCTGATAATATGTAGCCCAAGATAATTTGGCAGTCTTTCTACTATAACACTAGGACTTCCAGGGCAGAGCAGGATCCGTGCTTTAATGCCCAGCTGGCCTTAAGAAAGCAGGAAAATCTTCATGGATGAGGAGCAGAGAGGGAATAGAAAGAGAAATAAGCATGATTATAGGTCGTATGACTCCTAGGGGGCTTCTGAGCACTGTTAGTGAAGTATTTGGGTAATATCAGCCTTAGTATCACCTGTACAAGGCAGAAGGGGAGCCTGGGCCCCAGAAAGCCCCAAAATGAGGCCCCATTTGTCAACTATATCAATCTAATGCTGGGCCTTGAGAAGTTTGGAAACATAGACTGGGATGGAGGCAAGGTGTGAAAAGGGGCTCAGAGGACAGACCAGGAAGGGTGTCTATGTATTAAAGTATTTATATATTTATATACTTGGTATGTGGATGACACAAATTGTGCCTTGAAATTCAAAATATTAAACTTGTGCATGAGTGGTCTTGTGGTGTGAATTTTATTACTTGCGTTTTTCTAGGAAATTTGTCAAACTGAGAAATCAATCAAAAATTGACTGAGCCAGGAATGTAGTTCAGCAACACAAGCACCCACCTGCCAAGCCAAGGTCCTGAGGTTGATTCCTGACTGCCACTCCTTGATAAACGGGTGCTCCAGGTCTGGGAAACTCCGTTAGAGAGTGTTTCACAAAGGATCCATACAAGGCACCACTGAAAACTACACAATGCAAAAGCAAACATTTATTATGGTTATTCATGTTTTGCTAAAGAAAATATTCCTGTTTGACTGCAGTGTTTCTCGTATCCTGTTGTGGTGCTCCATGATACATTGTAAGTTTGTTCTGTTGTCTTCTTCAGATTCTGAATTCTAAATGCACTTGGTCCAAATGACTTGGCAGGAGGGAATGAAAGACTGTATAGTGAACTCTAAAGTGATTAAGAATGAATAAAGAACAGGAAATGAGAGTCTAGTAAAAAAAATCATATAGCTTTGAAAAATGATTGAATGTATACCTAGAAATAAATAAGTGAATGTATAAAAATAAATGTGAACAAACAAAAAATAGCAGTTAAGTTAAATGACAGTCTGTATTAAAATCTCTATATGCCAGTGTGTCCTTTAGCTCTTAGAAAGGACACACTGCTTTCCTATGTTAACTAATCCCCCAGACTCCAAGAAATATTTCTATGCCAGTGACTCTGGTTGTCCCAAAGAGACTGATGTTGTCTTTAAGCAGTTGCTTTTCTTTAAATGATTTAATGGAAGCTACATGAATTCACAAGAGCCGCACTAAGTTCACGGATCACATTTACCAAGTCTACTCCATGCCAGGCACTGTGGTAGGTCTTGGAATAAGACCAAAGTAGAAAACACTTAGTCTAAAATTACTTAGACAACTTTTTTCAGGGGTCACTGGTACCATGTTATAGGGTGATACCTCTAGAGGATTATTTCAACTCTTTAAATGTAGTCATAGAAAGATTTGCAGCATTTACTGTGGTGGTCTTTATCTGAGTTACGAATTTTAGATGATATTGAAAATGTTTTCCAATCTTTTTTCCCATGGTGAGCATGTATGGCATTTATGACTAGAAAAATGTTTTATTGCACTGTCTATAAAATGGTAAAACATTCTGGAACTATTTCACTTTTTTAAAAAAAAAGGAAGAAGAAGAAGAATATAAGGCCAGCTGAATAGCTCAGTGGATTAAAGCACCTGCTCAGATAGGTGCAGGGACTGGGGTTTGATCCCCGGTGTGCCATTCCAACCCTGACCCTGGGGCATGCTGAGACAGGTGACAGAGACTGGGCATGGTGGCATGTACCTGTAGTCGCAGTGCTTGGGAGGCTATAAGCAAGAGGATCGCTATGAGTCTAATCTGTGTAGTGAGACCCTGTAGACCCTGTACTAAAATACATTTGAAAAACCCTAAACTGTTAGGTAAATATGTTTAGAATTCTTTTAAGAGTATACATTTTCCTACTCCATAAGTTTAGATTCTTCCTAATGACTCTTTTCAGAAGACTTCAATATGAAATGGGGAAAAATAATATGTTTGCAATGAAAACGAATCAGACCCTACCTCAGCTGAGTGGTCAAGGTCAACATAACTGGTGATGAATTATAGCAGTAGAAAGTACCTTTGACATGATGTCCTCTTTATCTCAAATCCCAATAACTCTTGCTAACCATAAGAAAAACGCCAAAGACATGCAAATGAAGACCACCCTCCTCAAGTCCTGACCTGAGCTCCTCCACACCAATGAGGACCCCAGAATTAGGAACCCTGAGCAATAGCCACAACCTAGAGGATCCTGGGAAACAATTCGTGAAAGAAAGGATGCTTAGGCAAAACTCAGGAAATTTTAATAAAGTAAGGATTTTAGTTATTTATAACTTATCAATACTGGCTCCTTAATTGTAACCAATGTCCTGTACTAAGACAAAGTGTTGGTAAGAGGAGAAACTGTGGATTTGTTTTCCATGCTATCTCTATACTATCTGCCCAGTTTTTCTGTTAACTTAAGAATGCTCTAAGATAAAGCATATTTTAGGGCTGACTTTAGGGTTTTGGCCTGAATATCTGGAAGAATGGCTAATGACTAAAATGAGGTAGGTTGCAGAAAGAGGTAATTGGAGATAATTTGAAATACTAGCCCAGTTTCCTAAGGGAGGGATATGGAAGATAGATATGTTCTGGATATTTATCATTAATTTTCTATGAAGAATACCATAAATACTTTTGAGGAAAAGTGTGAACATTCCAGAAACAATTCTTGCCCTGCTTATGGGACACGAGGTCTTCAAATAGCCTCCAGGCACACCCATGGAAGCCAGGGTGAACTGTCTAGTCTTTCTTAATTAAACTGATACACTACAATGGTTTCTTCCATTATAATGGAATCCATGGTTTTATAATGCAAATTATTTGTGAAATTACTAGGAAGGGAAGACACTAATTTTAGTTTACCTTAGCTGTTGGTTAAATGCAAACAAACCACATAACTTTTTGGTAGCTCACTAGGGTGCTATATTGTGCCAATAACTGCTGCTTTCCTAATAAGGTTCAGTGATGTTTGTTGAATTGAGGACTCTTGGCCACTTTTTGGACTTCTTTTTCAAAACTCACAGAATGACACGCTCTGGATGTTGCCTGATTATAGTAATGATAATAAAATAATAACAAGAATGATGATGACAAGCCACTATACACGGTGCTTATTGTGTACCACTTTGCTCAGTTCTTTCTATCAATGAAATTATTTAAATTTCACAAACACTATGGGAAGTAGCTACTACTACCATCCCATCCTGCAGGTGACAAAAGAGGCCCGAAGTAGCACAAATCCACAGTTTCTCGTCTTATCAACATTTTGTCTTAGTACAGGACATTGGTTACAATTAAGGAGCCAGTATTGATAAGTTACTAATAACTAAAGTCCTTACTTTATTAAAATTTCCTGAGCTTTATCTAAAGATTCTTTCTTTTACAAGTCATTTTCCAGGATCCCCTAGGTTGTGGCTATTGTTCAGGGTTCCTAATTCTGGGGTCCTCACTGGTGTGGAGGAGCTCAGGTCAGGCCTTGAGGAGGGTGGCCTTCATTTGCATGTCTTTAGTGTTTTTCTTATGGTTAGCAAGAGTTTGTGGGATTTGAGATAAAGAGGTCATCATGTCAAAGGTACTTTCTATTCCTATAGTTTATCACCAGTTACATTGACCTTGACCACTTAACTGAGCCTCAAAGCAGAGGTACTGAGATTTGAGACCCGGCTCCATTGTCTCTGCCATAACACCATACACACAGCCTTTTATTCTAATGACTTACATGACTGCAATTCCATTTCTGCTAGGAGAGGACTTATTAAACTTGAGAATAAAGAGAGAGACTGTGAACAGTTCATTTAGAACGAGTTCTCTGCCTCTACAATGTCTCTTGTCCTTTTCTGTAGATGTTCAAGATTGGCAAATGCTAGCTGAAGTGTTTCAATACTCTTAGTAAACTCTATAGAGGAAATTTTGTCCCTGGTTTTAGCATATGAAATTCTGTATTTTTCCTTTTTTATTGTTTCTCTCAAAGCCCTTGAGATAATAGTTTCATTTAAGTGGCCATTATGCATTTGCTTTTCAGTTGGCCTTTCTCTGTATGAAAAGCATATTCATGGAGTGATAATTATGTATACATGTGTTTGTTTCTTTTTTACATTGTTATTCATCATGACACTGTTTTGTAATCCCATCATTCTCTTAACATTGGGAAGTCCACTTGAATATGTATTTCATGGTTTATTTTCCTACTACTTTTTGATCATTGTTGCTTGTGGGCCTAGTCCACTTTCCACTTCATGCTCAATTTTTCTGAAGTCTTTAATACAGTCACTTGCATATGAGCTTTAGTATCATTTTGATAAATAAAATTAATAAAGTTCATTGGTGAATTCCCTAGCTAGCATATGCAAGCTCCTGAGTTCCATCCTCAGCATTACAAAAAAGAAATAATCATAGTATAAAATAAGCTAAATAAAATGGAAAATTATGTTTGCAGCAGAGCTCAATTTGTGTCACAGTTCCATGTAACAAATCATCCCAAAATTGGGTAGCTTAAGCATTCTAGAAGCTCTTATTCTGCTTTCAATTTATGGGCCAGCTGGGAATAGAGCCAACCCAGGTTGTGATAAACTAGCTTAGCCCCAAACTGACAGTTGGGCTCAGGTCTGCTTCCTGTGTGGTTCCTCAGTGACAACTACTGGATCACTTGGATGTGATCTTCTCATGGGAAGGCAAAGACATGAGATGCTGTGGTCAATTTTGAAAACATCTTGCAGACTTTTGTGGGCTCATAGCTGCTACTTCTCCAACACCCAGAGCCAAGTACAAAAAGGGCAGAGAGGTGTGTGCCACCTACCGTCACACCATGGCAAGTGAGAAGGCTAAGTCCAAGGCCCATGGACTGAGAAGCACACTGCTTCTAAGAAATTGGGTGTGAAAAACAAGTGACTATGTGCCAGATGTTTTTTATATGCAATACTGATAAAATGTTTATTGAAACTGTATTATGTGAGTTTTAAAAAACATATTATTTCTATTAAGTACATCTTATCTATTAAAGTAATTGTGAAGTGTTTTACTGAAAAAAAGAAGCACTAATATACATTGCAAGCAGAGTTCTTTAGGCTCTAAATATTCATTGAACTGTTGTTCAGAGACATTTTACATTTAGGTAAAAGTTCTTCAATGCTGTATTTTTAAATATTTTGTAAGCAGAAATATTATTAATTTTATATGTGTTTGTTGTACTTGGGTGCTTGAAACCCCTAAGTTTCCTATTAAGTTTTAGGTGTTCCATTTGGGTTGTTTAGGTGTGCAATATCAATTTTTAAAATTATCTTTT